>JAOPTO010001338.1:0-45000 GCA_033822845.1 Tetrapedia diversipes
ATCTAACAGAACATAACCTATAATTACATATATCAACCCGAATATAATACATAATTTCGCAAGCAAAACATGCCTTTTGAGCCATCCATACACTCCCAGCAAATGATATCGAGTATCTACCGGAACATTACCTGCATTTTCATTTATCTACCTGTATATAACCAGTAAGTTCAAGTGCCTTCCTGAACCTAACCTGTAGTGTCAAGTGCTGACCAACACCGAAACTACCGTTTCATAAATCTAACCGAACCTAACCTATAATTACATATATCTAGCCGAATATCGCCCATAATTTAACAAGAAAAACAAGCATTTTGAGCCTTCCATACACTCCTAGCCAGTAATATGGAGTATCTATCGAAACATTACTTGTATTTTCATTTATCTACCTGCACATAACCAGTAAATTCAAGTGCCTTCCTGAACCTAACCTGTAGTGTCAAGTGCTGACCAACACCGAAACTACAGTTTCATAAAACAAACAGAACCTAAAATATAATTACATATATCTTCCCGAATATAACCCATAATTTAACGAGAAAAACAAGCATTTTGAGCCTTCTATACACTGCTAGCCAGTAATATCGAGTATCTATCGGAACATTAATCGTATTTTCATTTATCTACCTGTACACGATCAGTAACTTCAGGTGTCTTCCTTAACCTAACGTATAGTTTCGAATGCTGACAATCACCGAACCTAGAATTTCTTACATCTAACGGAACCTAACCAATAATTACATATATCTACCCGAATATAACCCGTAATTTCGCAAGCAAAGCACGCCTTTTGAGCCATTCTTACACTCCTAGCCAGTGATATCGAGTATCTATCTGATCATTACTTATAGTTTCATTCATCTACCTGTACACAATCAGTAAATTCAGGTGTCTTCCTTAACCTAACGTGTAGTTTCAAGTGCTGACAATCACCGAACCTAGAATTCCTTACATCTAACCGAACCAAACCTATAATTACATGTATCTACCAGAATATAACCCATAATTTAACAAGAAAAACAAGCATTTTGAGCCTTCCATACACCGCTAGCCAGTAATATCTAATATCTATCGGAACATTATTTGTATTTTCATTTATCTACCTGTACACAATCAGTAACTTCAGGTGTCTTCCTTAACCCAACGTGTATTTTCAACTGCTGACAATCACCGAACCTAGAATTTCTTACATCTAACGGAACCTAACATATAATTACATATATTTATTCGAATATAACCCATATTTTCACAAGAAAAACTAGCATTTTGAGCCTTCCATACACTGCTAGCCAGTAATATCGTGTATCTATCGGAACATTACATGTATTTTCATTTACCTACCTGTACACAATCAGTAAATTCAAGTGTCTTCCTGAACCTAACCTGCAGTTTCAAGTGCTGACCAGCACCGAACCTAGAATTTCATACATGTAACGGAACCTAACCTATAATTACATATATATACCCGAATGTAACCCATAATTTCGCATGCAAGACAAGCCTTTAGAGCCTTCCATACTCTCCTGGACAGTAATATCGAGTATCTACCGGAACATTACTTGTATTTTCATTTATCTACCTGTACATAGCCATAAATTCAAGTGTCTTCCTGAACCTAACCTGCAGATTCAAGTGCTGACCAGCACCGAACCTGGAATTTCATACATGTAACGGAACCTAACCTATAATTACATATATCTACCCGAATGTAACCCATAATTTCGGAAGCAAGACAAGCCTTTAGAGCCTTCCATACTCTCCTAGCCAGTAATGTCGAGTATCTACCGGAACATTACTTGTATTTTCATTTATCTACCTGTACACAATCAGTAAATTCAAGTGTCTTCCTGAATCTAACGTGTAGTTTCAAGTGCTGACAATCACCGAACCTAGAATTTCATACATCTAACAGAACCTAACCTATAATTACATATATCTAACCGAATATAATCCATAATTTCGCAACCAAAACACGCCTTTTGAGCCATCCATACTCTCCTAGCCAGTAATAGCGAGTATCTACCGGAACATTACTTGTATTTTCATTTATCTACCTGTACATAGCCATCTAATTCAAGTGTCATCCTGAACCTAACCTGTAGTTTCAAGTGATGACCAGCACCAAACCTAGAATTTCACACATCTAACTGAACCTAACCTATAATTACATATATCCACCCGAATATAATCCATAATTTCGCAAGCAAAACATGCCTTTCGAGCCTTCCATATACTCCTAGCCAGTAATATCGAGTATCTCCCGCAACATAACCTGTATTTTCATTTATCTGCCTGTACATGTCAAGTAAATTCAAGTTCCTTCCTGAACCTAACGTGTAGTTTCAAGTGCTGACAATCACCGAACCTAGAATTTCTTACATCTAACGGAACCTAACCTATAATTACATACATCTACCCGATTGTAACTCATAATTTAACAAGAAAAACAAGCCTTTTGAGCCTTCCATACTCTCCTAGCCAGTAATATCGAATATCTACCGGAACATTACTTGTATTTTTATTTACCTACCTGAACATAACCAGTAAATTCAAGTGTCTTCCTGAACCTAATCTGTAGTTTTAAGTGCTGACCAGCACCGAACCTAGAATTTCATACATCTAACAGAACCTAACCTATAATTACTTATATCTTCCCGAATGTAACCCATAATTTAATAAGAAAAACAAGCCTTTTGAGCCTTCCATACTCTCCTAGCCAGTCATATCGAGTATCAACCGGAACATTACTTGTATTTTCATTTACCTACCTGAACATAACCAGTAAATTCAAGTGTCTTCCTGAACCAAACCTGTAGTTTCAGGTGCTGACCAGCACCGAACCTAGGATTTCATACATCTATCAGAACCTAACCTATAATTACATATATCTACCCGAATATAACCCATAATTTAACAAGAAAAACAAGCCTTTTGATCCTTCCATACTCTCCTAGCCAGCAATATCGAGTATCTACCGGAACATTACTTGTATTTTCATTTATCTACCTGTACACAATCAGTAAATTCAAGTGTCTTGCTGAACCTAACCTGCAGTTTCAAGTGCTGACCAGCACCGATCCTAGAATTTCTTACATCCCACAGAACCTAACCTATAATTACATATATCAACCCGAATATACTACATAATTTCGCAAGCAAAACATGCCTTTCGAGCCTTACATGCACTCCTAGCCAGTAATATCGAGTATCTACCGCAATATAACCTGTATTTTCATTTATCTGCCTGTACATGTCAAGTAAATTCAAGTTCCTTCCTGAACCTAACGTGTAGTTTCAGGTGCTGACAATCACCGAACCTAGAATTTCTTACATCTAACGGAACCTAACCTATTATTACATATATCTACGCGAATATAACTCATAATTTAACAAGAAAAACAAGCCCTTTGACCCTTCCATACTCTCCTAGCCAGTAATATCGAGAATCTACCAGAAGATAACTTGTACTTTCATTTATCACCCTGTACTTAACTGGTAAATTCAAGTGTCTTCCTGAACCTAATCCGTAGTTTCAAGTGCTGCCCAACACCGAACCTAGAATTTCATACATCTAACAGAACCAAACCTATAATTGCATATATCTTCCCGAATATAACCCGTAATTTCGCAAGCAAAGCATGCCTTTTGGGTGATTTTTACACTCCTCGCCAGTGATATCGAGACTCTACCGGAACATAACTTGTACTTTCATTTATCGCCCTGTACATAACCGGTAAATTCAATTGTCTTCCTGAACATAGCCTGTAGTTTCAAGTGCTGACCAAATGAAAAATATTTAGACATTGGAATACGCGTTGGGCCTGTCTCTTGTGTAGATCTACTTATTGGTAACAATCATGGACATCGCATTCTATTGCCGTTTGCAACGTGGAAAGTGTTCATTCGGCAGCGTCCAGATATTGAACGATTACTACAATCGCCAACAACAACAACTGCTTATCCGTTGTGGATTCAAGACTTAAAAATAGAACTTACTACGATGCATACCGATTTGATATTACGGTTGACATTGTTGGATAAGTATTTAAGTTTAAAACCTTCAACACTGCTGTTTATGTTTAATCTGGAAAATTGTGTAGAACATATGTATTACTGGTTATGTGAAAATACGCATACTGTCGATAATAAGTTTCAACTATTTGTAAATGTTATAAAACGCTGCAATGTCACCGATGCATGCCATGCTGCGAAAGCGATATGTGAGAGCGGTACGTTTGATAGCGAATCGCTTGTATGTTGCGAATTATTGGCATACGCTTTAGATGATATTCTTTATGAAGCTTGTAATAAATAGCCAATATCACGTAATATTATTATTGTTATCATGTACAGCATTGTATTATGGAAATAAAAAAATAAAAAAATTATTTCAATATTGAAAAATATTTTCATTTACCTTAAAATTACCTTTTTTCCCCATAACGCTTAAATCATAATGTTCACACCCTCGTTAAATACTTATTATCATCCACATGATCTCGTCGCAAATCGCGGAAAATAGGTAGCAAGCAGCCGCCGCATTGTCAGCGCTTGATAGGACGTGTATCAAATTACGCGGAAGCCGTCTCATCGTAGTCGAGATATCCATGTAGAACAAATAAGAAGACAGCTTCAGAATATAACATTAAACATTTGGGAGAAGTGAAATCAATTCTCGGAATAAGAGTCAGTCGAGAAAAAGATAACATATATTTCGATGAGAAAAAATTAAATAATGAGGTTACCTATATGAATTGCTGTAATTTGTACCTCTTTTTAATCAGATTCAATTAAATATTTTAATTCAATGACTTTTGTATGTACTACATTGAATAATGGTAATGAAAAATAAAAATTATATCATCATTATTAAAAAATGTTATTTAAAAAAATATCTTCATTTACCTTTTTTCCCACTGCACGCCATTTTTCCCACGCCAGTTAACAAATTAACATAAAATCCCCCCTTCCCCGCGGGCCGTCGTTGGTCCAACGAGTGGAAACCCCTGCCCCCGCGGCCACCTCATACATCGTCCGCGTCGGACCCCCACTCCGCGGTCGGCGAGGCCTTTGTTCGCGCCGGCCCCCTCTCCCAAGTGACGTCATTCCCCCGCGCGGTAGACCATCCCTGCACCTCACCCCCCTCAGAGGACCAGAGTTAGAATCCCCCTGCATTAACTACTGAGGTCGTATGCGGTGGTCGTCAAGCCGAAGGATGATAGCGCGAAAATGAATAGTGAGAATGTGAAGCGCAATGTAATGAAGGATGTGAGTGAAAGCTGTAATAAAGACCGGGATTAGTGATCTTACCATCAAGGCGGCGAGTGAGAGAGAAACGCGAATGTTGCAAGAGTGCAAGAGGTTTGAGGAGGTTGAACTGATGGTCGAACCTCCGAAGAAGATAGGGCCCATAGGTGGTCATTTGTGATGTTCCAAATGTTATGACGAATGAGGAATTTATGAGCGGACTGTATATTAAGAATTTGAAAGTAGCTGGTGTGAACGAAAATGAGTATAAACAGCGTGTGCGTGTGGTGAGCCGTGTAAATAGGAAAGGTACGGATGTAGGGAATGTGATTGTGGAATGTATGAGGAGAATGCATGATGTCTTATTGAATGAGGGACGCGCGTGAGCAAAGTGGAGATGTTGCAAAGCGAAGGATTATGTGAATGTGTTGAGATGATATAAGTGCTTCGCGTTCGGGCACATGATGCGGGAATGTATATCGAAGGAGAGATTGTGTGAGAAGTGTGATGAGTCTGTGCACTTGTGAGAGAAGTGCAAGAGTGAATGTGTATGTAGAAACTGTAAAATGAGAGGTAAAAAGGCAGACCATTCGGTTATGTCCGTCGATTGTCCGGAGTACGTCAGATTACTAGAGAGAGAGAGAAAGCGCGTATTAGCAATGACTAATACGCGCCTATGTGTGATTCAATGCAACTGTCAGAAAGCGTACGCCGTGTTATGTGATATGGATGTGGTAATGAATGAGAACTGTGTGGCTGTAGCTCTGTTGCAGGAATTGTGTGTTGTGAATGGACGAGTGTGTGGCCTACCGAGCGAATGGCGGGTGTACGTATGTGAGAGTGAACCTGCCAGAGCTGCGATAGTCATGCGAGGAACAGCTGTGGAATCGATGTGTGTGAGGGAATGCACGAGTGAATATGGTGAGTGTGTATGGCTGAAAGGGGACTTCGGCGAACTGTATGTAGAGTCAATGTACTGCCAGTACGGTCAAAACATTGATCCTTACCTGGCGTATTTAAAGAATGTGTCAGAGTTTGTAAGGGGTAAGCATGTGATATTTGGTATGGATGCGAATGCGACCTCCTCCTTGTGGTTTAGCAAGGGTGGTGGACGCAGTACTTTGGATGAAATGCGTGGAAGAGTGTCAGAGGAATGGATCTTGCAGAAGGAAATGGTCGTTTTGAACGAACCGAGTGAACACTATACGTTTCCTGGGATGAATGGACAGAGTGACATAGATGTAACTCTGGTGAATGGGGCGCCGGCTGGGTGCCGATATGAATGGATGGTTAAGAACGAGTGGGGTATAAGTGATCATAATGTTAACCTTATAAGTATGATTACGGGAGTGCGTGATGAAAGTGCCTCTAATGAGTGTAACAGGTTGGTGAGCAAGGGCGTATGTTGGGAGGAATATGTGAATGACTTGAAGGAGTGTGCGATGCAGTACGGCATGTATGTGATGGATGAGAACAACGTGGAACGGATGGTTGATACGGTGATGAAGTGGATCCAGGAGGTGAATGGTAGGAGAATGAGTGAGAGCAACCGCTGGCGTGATAGGAAGATTGTGTGGTGGACGAGTGAATTGGAGCGGTTGAAATAGAGGGTGCGTAAATGTAGAGGGGCGTATCAGTCAGAGTGCGAGAAAGAAAGGATGCGAGAATGCGAGACTAAGACTGGCACAGTATGAAACACTGCAGAGTGAATATAAGAGTGAGTTGAGAAGAATGAAAGAGGCAAATTGGAAACAGTTCGTCAGTAAGTCTACTAACCTGGATCCATGGGTTCCCGTGTATAGATTGTGTCGTGGTAAGACTGGGAGAGAGCGATTGTGTGAGTTAAATGTCGACGGTGTGACTTATTCCACGTGGAGTGAGTGTGCTAGAATAATGATGGAACGGTTCTTCCCAGTTGCGAGTATGACTGACAACGGCGATGAGAATATGTGGGTAAGTGAGATAATGAGGGTAGATGTTTCGAATGGGAGAAGGTGAATGAGACTATAAAGAAGGCGAGAGTGGGTAAGGCACCTGGCCTGGACGGTGTGACTACTGAGATAACGCGAGCAATCTGGAAGGCCATTGCTGGGTGGCTGATGGGATTGTATGCTGCATGTTTGCAGGCAGGGTGTTTCCCTGTAGCATGGAAGAGAGCGTGCGTGGTTATTCTGCCGAAGTCCCCGGACAGTCCGCGATCGGATCCCTCGTCCTATAGACCCATAAGTCTGCTGCCCGTGCTGGACAAAATGCTAGAAAGAATGATGGTGAATAGAGTTGAGCTTAGACTGAATGCGAGTATGAATGACGCGTAGCATGGATTTCGAGGGGACCGATCGACGGAGAGTGCGTGGTTACGCGTGAAAGGATATGTATACCAGAGTGAAAAGAAGTATGTCTTTGGTGTGTTTGTCGACTTTAAGGTAGCCTTAGACAATCTTGAGTGGAAGTACGTGTTGGAGAGGTTGGATGAGGTCGGCTGTCAGGAAATGGCTCTGTGGATGACCTATTTCCTGAACAGAACGGCGTGTATGATGGGTGCGAATGATGTTGTGTGGAGGAATGTCGTACGCGGCTGTCCGCAGGGGTCAATCTGTGGCCCATTTAGTTGGAACCTTATAATGGACAGACTCCTGTGGGAGCTGAGTGATTGTGGGTGTGAGTGTGTGGCGTACGCTGATGATTTGCTGTTGCTTGTGGACGGGCATAACCGAATGGTAGTGGAGCAAAAGGGTTCAGAGTGGATGAGAATTGTGTGTGACTGGTGTGAATCTGTGGATGTGTGTGTGTGTCCGAACGTAAGACTGTGGTGATGTTGATGAAAGGAACTATCGTTGTGAGTGGGAAGCTGTGTGTGAGAATGATTGGCAGGCTTATCAAGTATGTAGAGCATGTGAAGTACCTGGGTATATGGGTGAGTGAGAGGATGCACTTTAGGGTGCACCTTGTGTGCCTGAGAAAGAAAGTAATAAATGTTTTGGATAAATGAGGACTGTGTTAATGTGTGAATCGGGAATGCGCAAAAGAGCTGGAAGAATGATATATAAGGGGTTGTTTGTAGCATGTTGGATATATGAATTGAGTATATGGTACAATGTAATGGAATATGCTTATGCGAGAGAGTATGAATAGGTGTCAACGAGTGGTTCTGTATGCATGTTTGAATGTTTGTAAGATGGTGTTAACTGAGTGTATGCAGGTTCTGATGGGAGTACCACCTTGGGTGTGTAAGGAGAGGAATACTACGTTGTTTGAAAAACGATGTTAGGTTAAGTGTGAATAAACAGGTGACAGATGACGACTTGCGTGAAAGAACATGCGTCAAAGCGAGAGTAACGTATGAATATATTAAGAATGTCAGCATTGCGGAGAAGAATGTCTGTTTTGAGCAGAATGTGTATGCGTGTTTCTTGTTAACTGGCCATGGAAGTATGAATGCGTTTCTGTGTAAGCGTGAATTGAGTGAATCGGAGAATTGTGCGTGCTGTGCGGAGCGAGAGGATTGGGTGCATGTGTTGGCTGGATGCTTTTGTATGATGACCTCCGCGATCTAGGTGGATGTGGTGTAATCGTGAATGTGGATGGCAGCGTGAACGTGAGTGGTGTGTTAGAATGCAAGGACTAGAATTATGAATGTTTCTGTAAGTTTGCGACGAGGGCTTTTAAAAGAAGGAGAGTGAATGCGTATATGTAGTGTGAATGGTGGGTGTCGTGAGGGGCGCGGATGGGAAGTGTTGTCATCGGACGACACATTCCTTGGGGAGAGACGCCACCACGCTACCGAGTTGGTCCAAACCAGGTCGAGATTTGCAAGGATCTCAATAGGTGGTGGGTAAATCCCACGACGAGTATGACCAGTATGACTTTGACAGGCTAGAGGTGCGGGATTGCCTTGGCAAGTGAGCTGCGTCATTCCAGCTCGGGCGCTGGCCTGCAGAGAAAGAAGGTGAGTTAGAAAGGTCACGCCCTCACCGAGGGAGACCTGAAGAGCTTGCACTCCCGGAATGACAACGTGTGGATAAGGTCCCAGACCAGGTGTCGTGCGTAAAATCACACAGACGTTATAGCCCTATCTACTGAAACATCGGAGCGATAGTGCTAAGTGTACTTGAAGAATGGTACACATTGCACAAGCTGAGGCACTCGAAAAGTATTGTGCAATAATGCAAAAGGTAACAATAAATGACAACCAATTTTAAAATTGGGCTCTAAAAATATCAAATATGTTGAGCATACCAAATATCATGGTATTATTATAGACAGGAATCATAATTTTGTCGAGCATGCAAAATATATAAGGAATAATGTTGTTTAAAAAAGTGCATTTCGGAAAGAGGTTCGGGCGATATCGCACATAGCGTCGCCCCTGGATTCGCGACCTCTAATTCTATCGTTATTAAAAATAACAATAATCGGGTAACTTCAACCGGCGGATTTCGGTAAATATCGCCTTGGCCTTGTCTGCCAGCGCGAGGGCATCGAACCGCAAGGTCCAAAAAAGATGTTTGTCGAGACTCTAACGCCTGTTGTTCGATTAATTCAAATTGAAACTAACGAAACGAGAAAGGGCGTTTACGCATGAGAGTGAGAGGGAAATACACTTCGTCCGTGAGGTATTAAATACCGTGCGCTCACGGACAAAAAGAGATTCCGTTTTAAATTTTCGAAGTGTGCATTGCGTGGAGTCGTCGCGAAAAACCAAATTTCGAAGTCACACGGAACAGTTACGGAGTGAAGTTTATCCGGTCGAAAAGTACGTGTCTTTTACGATTGTCGTGATCTCGCGCATCGACCGAAAAAACAGAAGAATTTATAATTGGACGCGGTTGGCGTTCGTCATAAGATTCGTGCGTTTCGCATTCCGCAGCTCTGTGACGTCAGTGGACACCCATAAGGTTCTTATGGTCCACCGACACAAGCACCTGAATTCCTCTGGACAAGAGGAAAGAACAGTCGAAGATCTCCGATTTTCGGAGCTCAACCAAGGCGTAATAATCACCTATTGCTGTCCGGTGTATCCCTGCTGTCCAATTCGTGAAGCATTAAGGGGATACACGCCCACAGAATAGGGTACGCTCATTCTTAAAAACCCGCCTACCAACAGCAGGTGTATTCTAGTGGAGGATATTGGTCCTGTTCCCGTGCACCAAGTGAATTGGGGACGCCCTTTCACGCACAGGGGGTCTTGAGAAAATCCTAGAATACGATTTGCACGATTGAGCTACGGTCGTTCCTTCCAAACTGCAATGGCTACGGTGCTACTTGAGCTACGCCTGTCGCAGTGTAGGCCCGGCGGTGCATGCACGAAGAATGTAGAAACATCGCAGAGTAGCCCCAGCCGCTTTGCGAATGTAATACTGGAGGCGCTCTGCAGTTTCTGCAGGTCCATGCAGCCAGCCACAATGGGACTACGCATTGCGTGTGCCCTTACAACGCACACGCAAGGGGAACGAGCGGAAGAAGGCGTTGTGTGTATTGCGACAAAGTCGTCTATTACATAGGCGAGACGAATACACACATGAGAGTAGATCCTCGGTGTTTACTCAGACGTGGTCAAAACACACAGACACGTCGGGTCTATATGTGTTGAAGCATCGTGATGTTCAACACTTAATCTCTTAACAGGATTAACTACCGTCGCAAAAAATCGTCGCGACACTGCTGAACGCCGTGCAATAAGCCGACGATTCGGACATAAAAATAATAAATATGTATATTACAAAACTAATACAGTGCACAATTGTTCACAGTTGAAGATCATGACCTACCCGATCAGCCGGGCCGTTGGGCGCCAACCAGGCCAGGCCATTACATCGGGAAGAAACATTAATTAATATCTCTTCTTTTTAATTTGTATCATCCAAATAAACGGTGTTCCGGGCTGGATCACCAATATAAACGGAGCTCAGCGTTGGCAATTTCTTAACCTTTATCGATACCACTCTCCCTCTCCCGGCTATTCGAAGAGTAGGAAAAATATTTATTCTAATATAAAATTTCCTTACTCAAATTTCGAACAAATGTAGTAAAACATATTCTGACTCTAAAACGAGTCGCCCATGAAAAGTGGGGAGTAAAAGCAAGTATATTGAATATACTTTATAAGGCGGTATTTCTACCAATCGTAACGTATGGCGCCACAGCATGGCTTGACCGAACAAGCAAACCACATGTCTCAAGACACGTTACTGCTGCTCAAACAACTATCTTGCTAACCATGTCCAAGGATTGCAGAACGACCTCCACTTCAGCGATGCAGGTCATCGCTGGTGTCCTGCCAATTAATTTGAAAATAATAATAAGAGGGCTTTGTACCTGAGTTCGTAAGAACTTAACGGTACAATGGGAGGGCCGTACACCTATGAACCGAAAGAGAATATAACGTCCGAGATTCTCAAAAATTAACACAAAAACATCCAAAGAGTCATAAAAGAAAATTGCCAAGAGAGGTGGGATAACATCTCTCATGGTCGAACGACCTACTCGTTTGCCACATTGGTGAATTTTAAGAACGAAAATAGAGAGCTCCAGCCCGAAAGACACTGTGCACTTCATTACCGGCTATGGACCATTTAATGCATCCCTCTATAAGAGGAAAGCCGCTATCACAAGTACGTGTCCGCTGTGTAATGACTCTGAGGAAACTATGGACCATATTCTGAGATGCTGCCCTCTGTACGAAAGTACCAGATGTGTTCAGAGGCCCCACTGGCTAGAATGTAAATCTCGCTATATAAATACTAAGTCAGAATTTGAAAGAATCAGCTCCGCTACCACGAATATAATTCAGGAGCGGTACAAACACATTGAAAGCGTAAATGAGCAAAGTCGAAGTGGGTCCGCCCCCTCGCGGCTAGGGACGGTAACAACAGCGAGTCTATTGAGTGAGGTACCCGGTGGCCAAGTAACCCCTTAGATAAGAATACCATCTAAAGAATATCGAAGCCAACCAATTCTCATAGAGAAAGATGGCTCCAACGATGAGCTCAACCATTGATTGCAAAATGGAATCTAAAAATGCGAACCGATGCAGCCATGAGCGAGGTCTCTGTTGCAGCAATAGTAGATGAAAGATGATAATGAGGATGATGTCCATATCTACTGAGGTGGCGCATGATTACGCAAGTGAGGTCACGTCGCTCCGTGTTTCGAGTGCTAAAATAGCAAGAAATTCTTTAAAAAAATTCTGATTATGCGTTTATCGCGTTTGTCACTGTGCAAAGTAGTATTGGCCGCGGTTTCGAAAGAATTGGTCGAGAACTCGCCGAGATACGTCATTTTTCAACTTCCGCGTCGGTCGCCACGTGATCGGAGTGTCGGATGGAACGGTGACAGAAAATTTCTTGTGTCGACTTAAAGACACAGGGTTGCCTTCATTTGTGGTTGTGCAGAGCTACGGTGGAAATGTTCTCCGAAAGTTTCAGACAAATCCGTGCTGTGTGAGTTTATTTATTGCAGAAAAACGGCTTTTGGGCGTTGGCGCCCGCCATCTTGAGCGTTTGTCGACGTTGCCGATAGCGGCACCTTTAGGTGTTCGTGAGCGATCAGAGCGCCGCTGCTCGGCGCAGGGTAACGCCGCCGGGACGTTGTCCTAGCCGACGGAGATGTCGCGTTCAACGATGAAGTTGGTATCCACGGACACCGATGCAGCAGCGTACAAGAAGAGGACAAAGAGAAAGATTGTCTCAGACAGCGATCCGGATTGCGCTTTGAGCACTACAGCTTCGGACGCGCAACCGCCGAGGTCGGATAGGAGAAAGAAGTATAGGGAAATCAAAGTTGTGAGCCCAACAATCAAAGCCGTCCCCATGTACCCATGAAGTAGGAGACGGCGACCGAAGAAGGT
This sequence comes from Tetrapedia diversipes, assembly GCA_033822845.1. NCBI lineage: Eukaryota > Metazoa > Arthropoda > Insecta > Hymenoptera > Apidae > Tetrapedia > Tetrapedia diversipes. Next base: position 13,094 of record JAOPTO010001338.1, read on the forward strand.
ACCACAGCGAAACGGTTACGGACGAAGTCGAATAAGACGGTTCAGGAAATTCTGAACACTCTGGCGTTTCTGGATAACATGATTCCGACGATAGTTTCAAGCAAGCTTATCGAAGGCTTTACAAATCTCCAGGTATTACTAACGGAAATACTCATGTATGCCAGTAATCTGGAGGGACAAATACTGTCCCTAAAGCAGGAGAGCAACGATCAACGTCGAACGTTCGAAAGAATGTCACAGCCCGCAACAGCGAAATCGCTGACATACACTGTGAGGGTGAGGCTAGGGACGGAGATGGCCGCCCTGTCCAATCAAAAGCAAGACCCCCCAACGCGGTCAGGATTGTGCCGCAGGACTCAAATATTTTCGACACCAACGAGAAAACGAAACAGCCCATTCTGAAGCTGGTGCCGCCGAGGGACGAAATGCACCAGGTGAAGAACGTACGCAAGAGTGCGCGCGACGCAGTCATTGTAGAGACAGCAACAAAAGGGAGCTGGGGAACGCTAATGGCCATCGAGAAGCATTAAGACCGCAGGCTTAGTTGTAGGAGCAACAGCGAACAAAAATCCGCGCATTATAATCTTCGACGTGCCAGTCGCCAAAGACGACGATGTGCTCATACAAGCCATTGTTGACGGATAACAAGGACCGCCACAATATCATCCTGGATGTTACAAGGGGAGCAAGAGAGACTCTTATGAAGAAGGGCAGCCTTTACATCGGTTGAAGCTGTTGTAAATTACAGGACTATGTAGCTGCCACCAGGTGTTACAAATGCCAGGGATTCGGTTACACATCCAAACACTGCCACAACGAGAAAGAGATCTGCGGCCACTGCCTAGCGCAGGGGCTCAGCTTCAAGACATGCCCAAACAAAACCAAGAATGAGATGTGCAGCAACTGTAAGAAGGCAGGAAAGCCGGCACAGCATTCCGTGAAGAGCAAGGAGTGCTTGGCGTACGCCGAAGCGATTAACCAGGTAACCTCCCGCACCGATTATGGGTTCTAAGCCCGTAAGGAACAGAATCGCAGATTTGAAGATCGTGCAACTCTACATGAGGCGATCGCTGATAGCTTCGTTGGAAGTAAGCAAATTGATGGAAGAGAAACGCATAGACCTCCTACTGATCTAGGAATCATACAATGACAAGGGAGAATTCATCGGATTCGGCTCCCGTGTAACAAAAATAACGGACGGGCCACCGAATGCCAATGCAATGGTTGGAATAGTCATCCGCAACCCACAAATCATAGCTCTGAAGATCACCGACCTGAGCGACGAATACTGTGTCTGTGCGGAGATATGCAGGCCGTTCGGAGGAATTTATGCGACCAGTATCTACTTCCAGTGCTGACATAAAATGAAACCATATCTCGAAAGGATCGACCGAATTGTGAGAGCACTTCCCGGGCGTAAGCTAATAGTGGGAGCAGACGTGAATGTCAAATCAACCCTCTGGCATCCGCATGACTATCCGCCCTTCCGGAAATACAAAAGGGGAGAATTACCATAAGAGATGTTGGCACAGCGGGGCCTTACTGTGCACAACGAAGCACGAAATCCCTTGACGTTTACGTCGCATAAGGAGCCCGCTGCATCAATATCGTGCATCGATCAGTATTCTTAGATCTGTGAAAAGCTGGGGCGTCAAAGAGGCATGGACCACTAGTGACCATAACGCGATCTATATTTAGATCGGACCGGAAGATAACCCAGCTTGCACACAACAACGTGGAAGAACTGTTTCAAGTCCGTCTCCTCGAACGCAGAAGAGACAGCGATCCCTGCGAACGGCTGGATTCGAAGCAAGAAATGAACAAAGCGACGCAGGAAATTCAAGATATCATTTTTAAGACCGATTTTAAGATCGATATTAAATTCAAGGAGTTTGATTGGAGACACCGATTGAAGCGGGGTCTAGAGATCAAGACGGATGGAATCATCCAGCCGAGCGGTGATGACACCTAGGGAGGCGTCGATCTCGAATCCATCCGATTGACTCTCCAGAGTAAATGGCAGAGGAGGTGAAATGAATCAACCAACGGCAGATACACCTTCGACATCTTCTCAGATGTATCGGAAAGGCTCCGTTGAAACGGGTGTACTTGGGCCACCATGTTACACAATTTCTGAACGGGTATGGAGATGTTGCTGCCATGCAGAAACAGTTCCATCTCACCGAATCCCCAACCAGCATTTGCGGATTCTGACAAGATCTCTGTCACCTCCTATTTGAGTGTACACTTTATGAAGAGGAGCGGAGAAACCTGCGTGATATGTACGAAAAACTGAATGTTGAATGACCGTCCACGATACTCCAACTTTCTGAAGAAGATAAATTCAAGGAGTTTGCAGAAACTGCGAAGAGGATCCTCCGAAAAAAGGAAAGGAGGTGGAAGCACCAGCCATCGGACGACCACATAAACAAAGGCCCGCAAGAGGCCAAACAACACCTGCAGTACCGACAAGATCTGCCGCGGCACGTGCTGCACTACGGAATGCGCAGTGAATATAATTGTATAAAAACGGAACGGTTGAGCATCACAAAATTCACCGGAATCTTTTGCCTGTAGTTCCCGTTTGCGATGTGACCACTCATCGGTATGCATTGCAAAAAGTTGTTGACGAAGACGACCTAGGCTCGCCTGCTTTTCGATGTACTGGCACGCGTCATCCGTTGCATGAGTCTTCGGACAACAAGATAGGTGGTGGGCTAGGTCGCACGTGCCACGGTTACGTAGAGAAACAGAGGTAAACAAGAAAGGGAAAGGCAAAACAATACGAGACTCGACAGCACCTCTTATCAGCGCTGAAATTGACGAAAGATGTGCGTTCGTGGGATGAAGGAGACGAACGGCACAGTGCAATCGAAGACCTCGAGCGAACGACTTCGGCGAACCCAAGTCGTCACGCCCCAACGGGACCCGTCCTTTATAAGAAGCGAGCAGTGAGTAACCGGGGTCCCCACGTGTTCTACGTTGGTAGACTCCCTTCGCGAATCCCTATTTAAAGCAAATTAGGGAAACCCAAATTTTGCTCCAGCCGAAAAACGAAAAATTCCACCCAGTTACTCGGCTCGATCGTCGACTGCGAGGAAGGGCACTGTGTGAATCAGGTGCAAGACAGGAGAGCCCAGCTCTTCGCTGCTCACTGATTCACAGCATAAGTCGCCTACCGCTTCCAACGCCCTTGTTTCCCACTGGACTAGCCGTGCTCTCACGCGAGACCGTTTCCAAAGACAGGAGAGGATCCCAGCGTATTGCAGGATCGCCTCGGCTGCTCACGCGCTCACGGCGTATACACAAAAGGCGTCAGCATCATTTTGGTTTAGCAGACAAGGGGCTTCAAGGCCGAATCGCGTGCACAATGGAGGAGCCTTACAGCCTCCACCATTTTTGGAGCCGACGCCGGTAATCTCAACGTGACGTACAGCAGACTCCAATTGGTTCGTCGCTCTCGTCCAGGCATGCCAGAATAGAAGCCTGGCGCTACCAGGGGCGAGACTACATCAAAGTCCACCTGGCTACCTGTGAAGGCAGGAATGCAGTTGTCGCAGCGAATCGACAGCGATCGTGTGTGACGTTATCCTAACAGCTGATCGTACACGCAGATCGTGGCGTCACAGCCTAAGCGAGCATGTTCTTTTATAGTACTATTGAGGAGGACGCCGGGAGAAGGATGGAACTTGAGCGGCGAGCCCCGACAGCCAGACAGTTCTGTTTGCGACTAGCTTTTTTTCTGTAACAATAAACAGCCGCTCTCCAGACAAGCGGCGAAAGCATATATTAATTGCACTCTTACTTCAAAACCCTCTTCGTCAACCGCTCTGTTTAGATTCCGGTAGTTCGAAAACTTTAAACACAGACAGTTAAATTTAAATCCTTTTATAAATTTCGGAGGCACATTGCGAGTTAATTGTAGGTTAAAATATGTGTCAATCAATTATACGCAGAAACATCCGATGTTACTACCACGTAATCATCGCATTAGCGATTTAATAATTCGACACAGACAGCGCTGTTTCTAATTTGGAGTTTTTAATATTTCACTTCTGCTCATCCTCAATAGCCAACGACGTGTGGTAAAAAGGGGATCTTCGAAGAATCATTCTGAGGTGTATTATAACGGTCAAAATACCGTTGGTAAGAACCCGGTGGTACTTACCGTCGTTGTTAGCCATCATCGCACTCGCAAACACCATTGCAACACCCCCTCTCTGAGGCCTAAGAGGACGGGTGTTTAACAAATCCCAAGTCGCTGATTAGCATTATCTCCAAACTCAAGAAGATCAAGCAGCGAATTTTTTACTGACCCGGAACGGCCATGGCCTCCAATGGCAACGAAAAAGGTCAAATCAGATACGTTCACGAAACAGGTAACACCACCAGGAGACATAATCACGCACACCTTTTTCTCATCTACAAATACCTCATACAACGTTAATTCCGGGTGTGAGCGTGTATCCCAACACCCAACCTTGAGTTGTAAGAGGCATACAACTAACACACACTATTGACCGAAAAGCGTAATTGATATCCACCGACCAATAATATAAAAATACCAGAAATAGAACGCAAAAATTGATATATAAATTGTGATAGATCGTATTACATCGCGAAAAAGAAAAGATGAAGCTAAAATAATAAGTAATACATACATAGTGCTAGTATGCAAGTGGGGATTTAATGGAGCGAGTAGCTAGCCTAAGTACAAACACATTCAGCATTAAAATTATAATATAAATGACAACGTAAATTTTATCTGGAATAAAGTAACTATACGGTTACAAGATAAAGCAAATTCCAACATATGTACAACCCTCTTCTAGAGTTGGGCAGTGAATCAATTATATTTTCATGGTTACCGTAATTGAATACTATAAATAAACATAGCAGCCATAACCATTAATCATGTAATTGTCAGAGGGAGCGATCTAGTTCTCTTGCACGACATTGTAATTAATACAGATTGCAGTGTATTGTTATCTGTAACCAATAATCAGAAATCTGACACTATTTGCATGATGGGTTTAAAATTCTGTCAAAACAATATCGATAATCAGAAATGAGTCGGAAATAATCCGAGATTACACTAGAAGAGCGATAAATTATTTTTAAATTATACCAAAGGGTAAAAGTTATATTGGGAGAGCAAAAATAATTGGCAGACATAAATTCGATACCCAATTCATCATAAAAGCGATAAAAGCAAATTGTAGTTTGTTAAATAATGAACGCACTGCAACGCCAAAAGATTTTAGTCGTTTAAGAATAAAAAACTGTGATATGCGAAGTGCTTAAGGTATCCCAATCAGTACCTAAGATTACTACAATGTGTAACGATATGTTCAATAAAACGGTATCTACTGAAGCTTATAGAAGGATATTGAGAAGCGAAAACTTTCATGGTGGAACACAGGGAAAAGAGAAAATTTCATTAGAAATACTAACGGAATACGGGGATTAGCATTTTCGAAGGACTACTGAGATCAAAGAATTACCTTTTGGAAAAACATTAATTTCTCACGTGAATCAAAATTTAATGTTCCTGTATTTGACGAAAAAGGAAAGGTTTGGATAAAAACCAAATAGCGAACTAGAATTAGAATATCTACAACCGACTGTAAAGCACAGCGGAAGCTGCGCGATAATTTAGGGCTGCATAACAACATTTAGAGTGAGAAACCTTGTCTTTATCGAAGGAATTATAGATAAGAAAAGGTATACTCGAAGGAAATCTGCACTCGGGTACGATTGAGCTGGGTCTACGGGACCCAGATATAGACAGAAAATGTAAATAAAGATTTAAAAAAAAGATATCCCAACAGAATTTGAACTCGCACTGCTACTATTGCCGAGTTACTACACACGCTTGTTTCTAGTTTCTCCTTCTCCTTTCCTGTATAATTAACTTCGACAACAACATTAACATCGTATATCTCATGAACTATAAGCTGTCCACTCCCAAACGCGGGTATTCTTCATTTCAGCTCGATGATATCTACCGCCGTGCAAAAGCTGATCAAATAACGAAGGTCACACACTGAGACCTCACTTTACTGATATACCAGTACGCGAGTAGCGAAATTCATAAGAACACGCGTATGAAAATGTAGGTGCAATTTCACGATTGTGCCCTGACACATTCATATTTCAGTTGTTAATTAAATATCCCAATATTTATGTTGTTCGTAAATGATCTGTAACACATTCTTTATTAAGTTACAGATGAAAATAATGAACATTTAACGTTTAATCTATTAATCATTTATTTTCATGTAAAAGAACTAAGGTATTTACATTTTCAGAGAGCAAATGATTTCTTTCTTTGAGTTACTATATTTCCAACACACGATTTATAGATAAATATTCTTTACTAGGTATTATCAATATTTTTAGCAGAACACAATGCATAATTTGAATATTTTGAATATTATCAAAACAGGTGAGTAAATAAAATAAGATAAATAATTTAAGAATCTATGATTAGAAACAAATTTGGTAAAAAATACACTAAGATTAAACATAGCACGTATAGAGTCAAAAAAGCTAGTTGAACACGTAAACAAAAAGAGTAATTTCCATAAATGAGATGTAACCATCCCACGTTTGTTGATTTCAATATACTTTGTGGTTAACAGTTTTCCTATAACGGAACTCTTCAAAATTAACAAAACCTCGAGGACGAGAATATTAAGTAAATGTGAACATGAATTAGTACTGCAGCTACGTAATGAAAATAGATATTATCAAAAAATTGTACAATCACTAAGCCGAAATAAATCAAGAATACTAGTGTATATAATAACAAAAATGTTTCAGAACAACTAATATGAATGGTTGGTATGAATGTGGTGTATGAAAGTATGTTGGTAAGACTGAATGTGTTCTGAATGATTGCTGTATGGTATGATCATCTTTTCGTGTTTGAGATCCGAGAGAGAAAGTAAGTAAGAAACACAAAACGAATGTAAAATTAAAATTGCATAAAATCAAGATAAAAGATAAGGAAACGTTATTGTAATTATTAATTAAATCTATGTTCTTATTATTATTAAATATTAAAATCTATAAGGCTTTTATTTCTCCATTAAAACTAAAAATATTGTCCCTGACCGCAGCAAAATCCAATAGGTTATGGGCCCATGGCTTTCTATTTAAGTAGTGTATATTATATACTGTGCTGCAAAAGAAAAACACTCCTAGATAAAGGTATTAAAAAAAAGGGAAAAAGCAAATTTTTTTCTTTATTATAACGGACAAATACTGACGAAGAAAATGAGCATAACCTTGACTGAGATCGCCCACGTGGAAAATCTTCAGAATGCAGAAAATTATCAATTGTGGAAGTTCCAAGTCAAAGTGCTACTAAAATCTAATAATTTGTATGAAACTGTTGAAAAAGAAACGAAAGTGAAGGATAGGGATGTAGCCTAGAGAGTAAAAGACTCCTGCGCAGAAAAAATCATGGTCACCACCCTAGACAGGAGGGCTATGGTGCATGTCCTCATGTGCAACACAGCAGACGAGATGTGGACAAATCTACAAAGCATCTATGAGAGGAATACAGCCCAACAAATGTGCAATTTGATGAGAGAATTTTATATATATACATACACCAAAGAACATGATATGGTTGAATACCTTAGTAAACTGGAGAATCATGACTTTAGATTAAGGGCTTTAGGTGTGGATATTAGCGATGAAATGATAATATCCAAAATACTATCCACACTTCTTGATGGACAAGAAAATTTTGCAACGGCATGGGAGCCCACTAGTCTCCAAGAAACAACTTTGGCTAACTTCACAGCAAGGCTTTTAGCAGAGGAAATGAGACAAGAAGTGGAAGCAGAAAAACCGGTTGCATTCAAAGCAATAGGAAAAAGATGTTTTAAGTTCAACAAAACAGGGCACTTGACCCGCTGTAGAACCAATATACAGAATGAATCGAGGCAACGCTCAGCGAGAAACAAACCTGATCATTCTACGTCAAGTGTTCCACAGAGAAACAAACCCGATATGTACTGTGCCATATGCAAAAAGAATAACCATGTTCAGGCTAATTGTTTTCTTAGAAAGAAGAACAGTAACACTGATTCCAAAGGGAAGGTAGCATTCCTATCGTGTACTGCTAAACCTATCGAGAATTTGATTTTCGACTCAGGAGAAACCATGCATATGGTGAAGTCAGATGAGACAATAGAGAATAAGAAAACATGTAAGGCAAACATCAGTATAGCAAAGGGAAATCAATCCATCGAATCAAAAGGTGTTGGAGACATAAACTATAAGGAAAGGAAGGCTAAATCAAGTGATGTTAGTACCGGAGGTTTCAGCCAACCTCTTATCAGTTAACAAAATTACAGAAAACCAAGGAGTGGTGTCGTTCTCTAAAGAGGAAGTCATAGTAAAAAAGGACAACAAAATTATACTATGTGGTGACAAGAAAGAAAATGTGGCAAAATTTTCAAAATTTTCAAACTATGCATTGTGTCCTGCTAAAAATATTGATAATACCTAGTAAAGAATATTTATCTATAAATCGTGTGTTGGAAATATAGTAACTCAAAGAAAGAAATCATTTGCTCTCTGAAAATGTAAATACCTTAGTTCTTTTACATGAAAATAAATGATTAATAGATTAAACGTTAAATGTTCATTATTTTCATCTGTAACTTAATAAAGAATGTGTTACAGATCATTTACGAACAACATAAATATTGGGATATTTAATTAACAACTGAAATATGAATGTGTCAGGGCACAATCGTGAAATTGCACCTACATTTTCATACGCGTGTTCTTATGAATTTCGCTACTCGCGTACTGGTATATCAGTAAAGTGAGGTCTCAGTGTGTGACCTTCGTTATTTGATCAGCTTTTGCACGGCGGTAGATATCATCGAGCTGAAATGAAGAATACCCGCGTTTGGGAGTGGACAGCTTATAGTTCATGAGATATACGATGTTAATGTTGTTGTCGAAGTTAATTATACAGGAAAGGAGAAGGAGAAACTAGAAACAAGCGTGTGTAGTAACTCGGCAATAGTAGCAGTGCGAGTTCAAATTCTGTTGGGATATCTTTTTTTTAAATCTTTATTTACATTTTCTGTCTATATCTGGGTCCCGTAGACCCAGCTCAATCGTACCCGAGTGCAGATTTCCTTCGAGTATACCTTTTCTTATCTATAATTCCTTCGATAAAGACAAGGTTTCTCACTCTAAATGTTGTTATGCAGCCCTAAATTATCGCGCAGCTTCCGCTGTGCTTTACAGTCGGTTGTAGATATTCTAATTCTAGTTCGCTATTTGGTTGTTATCCAAACCTTTCCTTTTTCGTCAGATACAGGAACATTAAATTTCGATTCATGTGAGAAATTAGTGTTTTTCCAAAAGGTATTTTTTTTATTTCAGTAGTCCCTCGCAAATGCTAATCCCCGTATTCCAACAGTTTTTCTAATGAAATTTTCTCTTTTCTCTGTCGACCATGAAAATTTTCGCTTCTCAATATCCTTCTATTAGCTTCAGTAGAAACCGTTTTATTGAACATATCGTTACACATTGTAGTAATCTTAGGTACTGATTCGAATATTTTTTGCGCTTCACATATTACGGTCTTTCTTTCCCAAACGGCTGAAATCTTATGCAGTACGTTCGTTACTTAACCCTAGAACTCCTCAGGTGGGGGTTCCTCGAACCCACAAATTGAGAAACCTTAAATTAGAATCATTTCCTTTCCGTAAAAAATTCTCTTAAAATTATTTATTGTTGTATACATATTTAAGTTTGGTATTAAGAGGTTCCCGTTGCTATGTGTAAAAAATTAGTAATCATAAGAGAAATATAACTGACTACGAGCCGCGATGACGGTACGCCACGAGGCGGTGGCGATCGCGCGAAGTGGACCCTCACGCTCTCCTTTTCTCCAAAGAATAAAAATTACAGAACGACCAATGAAGCTATGTAACTAATTGAGAACTTTAACTGGAATGACACTACGAACTAAAATACATTGTAATCTGTATTAATTACAATGTTGTACAAGAGAACTAGATCGATCCCTTTGATAATTACATTATTAATGGTTATGGTTGCTATGTTTATTTACAGTAATCAATTATGGTAATCATGAAAATATAATTGGTTCACTGTCCATCTCTAGCCCTTAGCGGTCTGATGTCGAGTAGCACCCGACATCGCTTTTCGTTCTAGCAAGTCCGATGTCGCGTATGGCTCGACATAGTTTTGTATTCTGTCACGTCTTGTATCAAGTATCACTCGTATTTAAGTTTCACTATGTCTCAATTTTAGACTACCTAAGATAAGATAAGAACTACGGGATAGAAAATTTCAAATAAGCCATGCATCTTGAATTTCCTATATATGCGAAACATGCAACAGACAACCGGGATTGCATGTTGGAGAATGTTTTAAACGTTATCATACGATGGTTAATGATAAACTGTAAACAATAAAAAATATGTTTATATATATATCTCTCCCTGCGTTCGTGCTTAAAAATTTTATAATTTTATTTTATATAGCCACTAATTCATAAGTACGTTACGTCAGTAAAGTCATCCATGATCCACAATAAACGCAACCAAGCGGATAAGCGACTGGTAAAATCTGTGTGGACCAGCTGGTACGCACTTGCGAATCCAGCTCGGTTCTGCAGCAAGGAAACGGTAAAGAGCGTCCGGTCCGCAAAGGGCTAGAATTGGGCTATGCATATCATGTTGGAATTTACTTTATCTTGTAACCGTATAGCTACTTAATTTCAGATAAAGTTTACATTGTCATTTATATTATAATTTTAATGCTGAATCTGTCTGTACTTAGGCTGGCTACTCGCTCCATCAAATCCCAACTTGCATACTAGCACTATATACGTATTTCTTACTATTTTATGTACATCTTTTTTTGTTTGCGTTGTAATACGATACATCAGAATTTATATATCAATCACTGCGTGCTATTTCTGGTATTTTTATTTTATTGGTCTGTGGATATCAATTACGCTTTCCTGTCAGTAGTGTGCGTTAATTGTATGCCTCTTGTAACTCAAGGTCGGGTGTTGGCATACACACTCACACGCGGAATTAACGTTGTATAAGGTAGTTTAGATGAGAAAATGGTGTGCGTGATTATGTCTCCTCTTGGTGTTACCTGCTTCGTGTACGTTTCTGATCTGATTTTTTTCGTTGCCACTAGAGCCCATGGCCTTCCCGGGTCAGTAAAAAATTCGCTGCTTGATCTTCCTGAGTTTGGAAATAATGCTAATCAGCGATTTGGGATTTGTTAAACACTCTTCCTCTTAGGCCTTAACGCGGCCGCTGAGATGGAGTGTTACAATGGTGTAACAACAACGGGAAGTTCTTCCAGTTTCTTACCAATGGTATTTCGCCCGTTACAATACACGCCAGAATGACTCTTCGGAGATCCCTCTTTTACAACACATGTCGCGTTCTCGAATGATCAGAAAGCAAATGTCGCCAGCGGACAGCGGTGTGATCACTTTAGACGACTGTTTCTCCGAATGTGATTGTGCGAGTGTACTCTTTACGAATGATAGATGTTACGAATGCTAGATTTTTACGAGTGAATGAATGAATGCGGCGTTTGTGATTGTCTGCACGTTTTTCAAGCGCGTTTTTGTATGTGATTCGCGGTGCCGAAGTGACTCAGATTTATATAGAGGAGTTCGACTGGTCACTCATCCATACCTCAAGACGATACGCTAATTGGTTAAGGTCGAAAGATTAAGACTCCAATCAGCGTATGCGCTGAGTGCCACCAACCCCCGTACTTGTACGCTTAGCACGCGTTTCGAGAACGAGGTTGGAGTGAGCCATTCGGAGCGGGAAGGTTTCCCGAATTTTCGCAACGAAGGGGAAATTTCCTCCGGGTCATTGTATCTATAGCATGCGGGTACCGGCTGGGCGCCTTTCGGAAGTCCCTCATTTATGATACGCTCTTGGCTATTGTGGAATAACGGTGACTTGAAAATTAAACTATTGTGCCTATACGGAAGTTAAGAGAGTTCAAAAAAAGACGAAAATGCTAAAACTGCTTAATCCTTAGGAATGGCATTACCGGCACGCTCGTGTTATAAATGCGAATGGAATGCTTTCAGTAGCTGTTCCGTAGGACGGAACAACACGTATTTAGCTATTGAGGACGAGAAGAAGTGAAATATTAAAAACTCCAAATTACAAATAGCACTGTCTTTCGCCAGGACACGAACTAATCTGTTAATAACATACGAATCGTAAAGTCCAATCCTATACTCAAAAAGAGACTCCGTTCCGCGCCCGTGACATAAACTGCGTAAAAGGCGACGACTACATTTGAGCATCGTGTGCCTTAACATGTCTTGAACGCTCTGAGTTCAGGAAATCGAAAACCAGTCGCTTTGATCAGCTGCGATATGGGACGTAATTATTCTAAAGGGTTATTCTATCTTACCAAAGATAATGATTACGTTCGAAATGAAGTCGAAATGTAAATTACTACCATACAATGATTGAAAGGTATGGCATTGTAATGAAATGTATCGCATGTATATGCTCATTTTAATCAGTGTTTACTGCGTTCTTAACCCCTTAACCTACGATTTACGTTCGAGAATTTTGAGCCGGAAATGTAAACAAACTCGCGCAGCCTTCGAGGCATTCGCATGACTTGTATCACACCGTTGCAGATTATTAATATTGTATTACTGATTTTTGTATAAACAAATTTTTTGTAATACTTGCATCTACCACAATTATTACATCAGGTTGTAATTACATATCAAATATTCCACAAATATTTATAGCTTTAAGAGGGCGTCGCCGCTAATATTTACGTTTCGTCCGATTATCTGCTACGGGCTCTGTCCGTCGTTGTAGGTTAAGGTGTTAATACGACTAGCCTTGTGGCGGTGCCATTTGTTTCTCGAATGCAGCGCCTGCCAATACTCATTGTGTCAGCTATTTGAAATGTGTTTTTTCGCTTTCTAAATGTGTGACCTCCGCCACAATTTGTTGTCCGGAACGTCCATCAAATCACATTCAGGTATAGTCTTCCACTCACTTGAAGTCCCGCGGCAGGAATGCGAGAAAAGTAGAGGGATACAGCTATTCTCACGCACACATTCAATTGTAGTTCGCTATTCGTCACGGCAGTTGCAGACGCATGTGGACTGATTGACAAGGTCAGTGCGATAGAAGGAGATAATGAGAAACACGCGACAGGCAGCGCCCCATTGTCGTAGATGTAACATATTGCTATTATACAATAGTCATATCTGTTAGAAGACAACAATTCCTGCTAGTTTTTTTATAATATGCTAGGAAAGCATTGACTATATAATTACCAGTAGGATTATTATATGCGGTAATAGCAATGTCAAATTTTAATGCCTTTGGAACATTGTTCTCTTGGAAAACATGGCTTAATAGTTTTTTGTAGAAAATGACAAGAGTTAAATCGGATTATGTTATACAAAATATTTGATTCCATTAAGGTTAATTAATTATATTTCAAAATCATCTTCGATACTCCATTTACAGAAAAATGGTTAATATTACATAATATCCTTTTTTATACTAGATAAATCTTACGAGATAAAACGGACATTTTATGCATTAAACATAAGCATAAACAAAACCTCAGTAGTTTATAGTCTCCAAATTTTATATTTATATGCATATTGAGATAGGGACGCAAAGATATCACATCGAATTTCTTTTATTATTACTAAGTGAACATTTTGAATCGCTTGTTGCGTTAGCTCACCCTTGCTATTGATTTTATTTCATCAATTGTTAGCAAAACGTAATAGTCTACATAAAAACCTCTTTTGAAGATACATGCTGCGTAAGGGAACTTATCGTGTTCGTTCTGCGCAAGCTGATTCAAACATCGTACAGTTAGAAATGGGGCGCAAGCGGTTCTGTGGGTTACCGTATTCGGTTCAAAGATTTCAATTGCATCGTCTATGGAATCGCGCCATAAAATTGTTTAAAAGGCTCTGTTATCAAGGTGTACGTTAATCTGCCTGACCATTTTCTCAATATCTGCCGTCAATACAAAAACATGAGGCCGAAGCGGAAGAAGTCTATACTCGACTCCTTTATAATCGCGTGATACGCTAGATAGAAACCCTTGCCGTCTCAACCCTTACTGACCTGTCATATGTCCTGATGTGATGTATTCTTGCGAGAACAGTTCATAATACTCCAAAAGACTAGGATTTCGTTGAAACTTGGACTCTGAAGCATAGAATCATTTCAATACGAGATTCACCAATGCACTTCTTCCGTTGAGTAAAAGGCAAACGTACCATATATCTTCCATTAGAATCGCGGAATATAGTATCAACAGTGATTTTCACAGTCTAATTCTTCCTTTAAAAAGTACTGTTTTTCAGGAATCTTCTTGATCACACCACTCTTACACGCTTGGGTCTAGAACACCGTGACAACCGGGTCGAAACACCGGCGCACGCACTCCGCCTAACCGAGTAAGTAAAGAAACGATGAAAGTAGTGGTATTTCACCGGCGATGTTACCATCTCCCACTTATGCTACACCTCTCATGTCTCCTTACAATGCCAGACTAGAGTCAAGCTCAACAGGGTCTTCTTTCCCCGCTCATTTTTCCAAGCCCGTTCCCTTGGCAGTGTTTTCGCTAGAAAGTAGATAGGGTCAACTATTGTACAGCTTGAGCTAATTGAGCCTAGCGCTCGCTCATACATGCCTCAGGCTTTGTTGCCTATTGCATTTGATGTTGGTGTTGCGATTTTCCACTGCGAAGGGTCACGTCCGTAGATGTTGTGGACGGCGGGCCTCGAAAAACCCTCTCTTCACCATTTAAGGATCATTAGGGAGGTAGACCGTCCCAAGAGGGAGGTGATCCACTTAGCCGTTTGGCCGGGAAACTCACAATGAGTTTACCGACGAAACGTTGTCCAGCGGGGGCCACGAGGAGGCGGGATCACTAGCTTTCTCTCGGTCTCATGCAGGCAAGCGCTTGGTGCAATGCGCGAGTGTTCGGTAGGGTAGCGGTTCCCAACTCTTCCGCTTTGGTACGCCTTTTGGCTCCTGCGTATACCTCTGCGGCTTCTTACCATATTTGCTATTTCTCAGTTCCTTTCTTCTCTTGTCTTCATCGCATCTGTCACGTACTTGTAAAATGTGTCGTATATGTCTTCTGATATCAGTTCTCGGAAGTCGCGTGGCCATTGTCTGTCGCTGTTCCTGTTTTTCTCTTCCAATTCCTTTCTTATTTCTTGTAGTTGTTCGCATTCGAAAATTACGCGTTGAACTGTATATGTCTGTCCACAGGTGCATGTATCAGTTTCTGTCAGCCCGAGTCTTTTTAAATTTTGTTTAAAATTTCCATGTCTTGATATTATTTATATTGTGTAGTGGTTGTAGTGTATCCATTTGGCATCGAGTCTGTCTTGAATATTTCTGAAAAACTTGTAAGTTTTTCTGCCCAACTTTTCTGTGTCCCACTCGTATTGCCATTCCTTCACCGTTTCACTCCTAATTTTGCACTTTATTTCTTGAAGTTCCGTCTCTGTTGTGTGTGGCTGTGGCTCGTGTTGCATGGAAAAGTGTTTAAACTTCCTGCCTTTACGTAGGTGATACAAATTGCTCCTTTCCGTTATTGTTAAGTCTATTGGTGCAGTTCCGGCTATGACACATAATGCTGCAGTGGAGGTGGTTCTATATGCCTTTGTTACTCTTAGGAGTGCTGATCGCTGCGCTTGCCTTAGTTTTCTTCTGCGGAGGACATTTATTCTGTCTGCCCATCCGGCTGCCGCATAGGTGATGATAGGTATGAAGACTCCTGTATATATTGTTCTCATTGTTTTGGCATTCAATCCCCATGTAGTTCTGGCTACTCTCACAAGGTTATTAAAAATTTCATTACTTTTGATACTTATATAATTTATATGCACAGAAATATTGAAACGTGTCCCAAAGTGTACTCCCAGATATCTTGCATTTGAGACCATTTTTAGCGACGCATTTCCAATGGGTATTGTGGGTGGTCTCCTTATGTCAAAGAATCCTTTTAGTAATACCATCTGCGATTTTTTACTCGAGAGCTGTAGTTTTTGTTTGTGGAACCATGAGTTTAGAATTTCGGTTACTGTATTTGATTTCCTTTCAAGCTCATTCCTGGAGTTTCCTGTTATTATTATTGTAATGTCATCTGCATATGCTATGATATCTCTTTCAGTGTTTGCAATTTCTTCTATTATGTCATCGAGGATTAGGTTCCACATCTGTGGTCCCAAGACAGACCACTGCGGGCAGCCTTTGTTGACTATTTTGCTGATCTGCGCCGTGTTGCTAGTAATCCTTGCTTCCCTGTAAGATAGGTAATTTGCTAGCAGGTTGTATAGATTTTTGGGACAGTCTCTTTTTTAAGGTTATTAAGTATGCTAGGCTACCAGACTCCGTCAAAAGCACCTGATATATCGAACATAAGTCCGATGGCATATTTCTGTGTTGTTTGTTCTACCGTTTCTCTGAGCTTAACTATTGCGTCTTCTGTTGATTTTCCTGGCTTAAATCCGTATTGACTCCCTGATGGTAATGGATGTTGGTGCGAGAGGTAGGACATTCTTCCCGCAATCAGCTTCTCTAGGACTTTCCCCAGCACCGGAAGTAGAGATATCGGTCTGTATGACTTTATTTCAGTAGCTGGTTTGTCCGCTACTTTCCATTGTTTTGGGAAGGCCCCTTCATCTAGACATTTATTATACAGTTCTTGAAACTGGTTTTTCAGTATTGGCCATTCCATCTTGACCATTTCCGCCTCTATAAGATCGTGTCCGGGTGCCTTTCTGTTACTTAAATTTCCTATTGCTTTTTGTATTTCTATGGATTCAAAGGGTGATGTGTCCGTTGTGTGCGGTGGGTTCTTGGTATCTATTCTTACTTCTTGTTGCCATTTATATTCATTTTCTGTCATATCGTCCGGTATCATTTCTTGTAGCATTGCTTGTATCGTTTCTTCCCAGTTTGTTATTTGATTTTGGTTGTACCAGATTGTTTCGAGAATGTTCTCTATTTTTAACTTGTTGGTTTGCAATTTGTATACTATGCTCCATGGATCCTCGTTGCCTATGTCTGTTGAGAATTTTTTCCAGCTCTCTTGTTTTGAAGTTCGTATGTTTTTGATGTAGTGGTTACGGAGGCGGCTGTATTCCTTTTGGCGTTCTGCTCTTATGGTTTCGTTAACTGTCTTTATGTATTTGTGTCTTGCTCTGCGGACGTCCAGTCGAAGTTTCGTCAGGTAATCATTCCACCATGGTGCTGATTTCGAGTATCGTGTCTTTTTTGGTATTGAAGAACTTGCTGCTTGAGTGACTGCCGATTCTATTTTTGTTGCTAGATCTGTTGCTGTCTGTGTGGTTTCTATTGCGGTATGGGTGGATGTTATATTTCCAAGTTCTTCTGTGTATTTGTCCCAGTCTGCTTTCTTTATATTGTATCTATTGCTTTTTATCGTGGTGATTTCGTTTGAGGCAGTGACGAGGTCCATGGTTATGAGGTTGTGATCACTGGTTGTCGTGTTATTGTGAACTTTCCAATTTTTGAGGGCCGAGTAAATATTACTGCTGGCTGCTGTGATGTCTATGTTTTCTTGTCCGCGTATGTTATCAAATGTAAGTGGCTGTGAGGTTACGTTTACTATATGAAACTCCTCGAGAGCATCCCCTCTAGAATTTGGATGTTTACTAAACCATGCGGCAGCTTTTGCATTTGCAGCCATGCAGAGTATTATTTTTTGTTTTTGCAGGCTGTTTATTATTTTATCTAGGTGCTGGAGGTAGGATTCTATGGGGTCACAGTACTGGAAATACACATTGATAACGTAGAATTTTTTCTTTGTTGATCTGACTTCTATGCATCTTGTGTGGGTGATACTGAACTGTTCAATTTTTAATACGTCAAAATCCTTGTTGAAAATGGCTGTTGCAGTTTAAATTCTTTCGTTGCTTGCAATTTATGATATTATTTTTGTGTCTGTTATTATCTTTGTGTTTATTCCGAGCCCTGTGACTCTGTTTTTGTATGTGTACGGCTCTTGGATAGCCAGGATGTCTATTTGTTGTTCGTACGTTATCTGCCTGAGTTCGTCCGCTACGGTTTTGGAATTTTGTGCATTGATCTGTGCTAACCTTATTATTTGCGGAGATTCTGTTTTCACGTCTATTCCCCATAATCAGTCTTAGAGATTAAATTAGCTAACGCGAACTTCTAAGCCGGGCACTCCGGTGACCGCGATGAGTGATTGCAGGGCTTAAGCGCGCGCTTGCAATTAATGCACTGCGGCTTTTCCAGTTTCTTAGGACATTCCTTCAACGCGTGTCCTTCGCTACCACAGTGCCCGCAAACCTCCTTGGGCACTTTACAGTGTTTGGCCACGTGGCCAAACGACTGGCACTTATAACACCTGATCACCACAAGATAGTCCCTCACCCTCAGCGAGTGCCATCTAACGTAGGCCCGATCTTGACTGAAGAGGGTTTCCCTCTTCTTTGGTGACATCTCCAGCACAACGTTTGTAGTTTCTCCGCTTCTGAAGCCGGTCTTGTGGGAAATTTGTATCTCTTCATTCCACAGGGTGTTCAGGTTCTGTTGGCACATGGATTTCAGGGACTCAGTGTCAG
The DNA here is from genome assembly GCA_033822845.1 of Tetrapedia diversipes. Classification (NCBI taxonomy): domain Eukaryota; kingdom Metazoa; phylum Arthropoda; class Insecta; order Hymenoptera; family Apidae; genus Tetrapedia; species Tetrapedia diversipes. Next base: position 31,782 of record JAOPTO010001338.1, read on the forward strand.
AGATGTCGTTGGGGACATCGTAGACGTTGACCCTTGGTTTTTTCCTAGCCGGGAGTCCGGCAACGAGTCCCGCAACCTCCAACTTGTCGCTCTTGAGCACTGGCTCCATGTCCTCCTTGGTCGCAGTTTCCACCAGCACACCATTGTTGGCAATTTTCTTCACGCCTCTAATTCTAAGTTTCTCTGTGGCCGGTGCAAGGCTGGTAACCGGCGTTTGCTTGGTGGCTTCGCTACTTTGAATAGGGGCTCCAGGTTCGGGATACAGGGCGACGACGTGGCGCACCGGTGTCGATGAACGTTGTGCCGGTTTTGGTACCGCTGGTGGTGCTGGTGCCTTAAGTCTATCGGCATAGGTCTTAGGCTTTTGCGCTGTACTTTTTAATTCCTTGATGGAATTAGTTGCGCCGAGCACGATTTTTTCCAGATTCCGTAATCTATCGTCCAGAGCTGTCGTCCCTTGTTGTCTCTTGTTGAGGCTCTCATTCTCTTGAGAGAGACGCGTGATGGTCTGTAGCATCTTGGCCGCGAACTTTTTAATGTGTTTGAGCTCCTTGTCGTTACCCTCCTCGACAGTAAGGTTACTACAGTGCTGGACGAACGTTGTATATGCCAGAATGTCGGACTGTTGATCGATGTCTGATTCTGACTGCCTGCCAGCTTTTCTTCGGGCCTTAGGCGAAGTCTTCGAAGAAGGCCTGGAAGGATTTGCTAATTCGTCGGTCTTATCTGTTGCCTGCTTCTTCTTCAGTCTTCTCGCAGAAGAGTCACTATCACTCAGTTCTTCACCACTATGTTTTTCGTTACGTTTCGTAACACGTTTCGCGAGAGTAACATTCTCGGTCACTAACATCTCGTCGCACTCCATTGTACCACTTTTTTTATTAAATAAAGTTTTTTATTTTTACCCTAATTATATTTTACCGCTGAATCCAATCAACAAGCAAAAAAAAACCTTATTAGCACGGCACTGACGGCGTAAAGGGCACCGCGCCCTATTGACACGGCGCTCAACACCTAAATCCAAAATTCTACAAATCTAAAGGGGCACTGCGCCCTATAGGCACAACACTGAGTCTAAGGGGCACTGCTCCCTAATGATACGACACTGACCGTCAGATCAAGATTGCCGACCTCCCGACCACGTGGCGATAAAATCACTTAATTATTAATAACTACGCTATATCTTAACCGATTTCAGTCTAGTTGGTCTTTAAATTTTTAGAAAATTTTTCCGCACACGCATATATATAGCACCTCTTGGCACAAATAGGTTTTCGCCGCACAAAAGGAAGCACGCCACAAAACGACACGTGCTCGTGGCAAATATTTCGTTCACTAATATTTACGTTATTACATGGAATTTGTACACAATTTCTCGCACACTATTGCACTTTCACTAGTACTAAATACTAGGTACAAATTCACAATTCTTCTTGCACTTTTTCCGCACGAAATTGCATTTCAATCCCGGAGCGATACGGGCATGTGCACACGTGGTGTGTGTGTAGATAGGGACATCATCATCATCATCATTTCAACCTCAGCTATGCAGCAATCCAGCTCTCGCTCATAGCTGCCTTGGTTCTATTCTATTCATTTTGTTCTCGTTTAAATAGCTGGGTTCTCCGTTTGAGCCAATATAATCCTTGAGCATTGATTGACTCTGGAATTCAACTCGATGGTATTATTTTTCTTAAGGGCCTCTTAGACACCGGGTCCCTCAGCCAACAGAGTTCGCCGGTGTTTCGGTCCCATGCCACGAGGAGGCGGACCCAATTCTACTTTGTGTGTTCGTGTTTTCTATATATTCGCTCCGTTCCAGAATTATATTCTGGGCAACGGAGTTAAATTTTTGGAATGCCGATTTTGCATTTATTAGGCGTAACTTATGTTCTATCCACTGGGGCCTCTGATCACCTCTGATACTTTCGTACAGAGGGCAGCTCCCCAGAATATGGTCCACAGTTTCCTCGCAGTCATTGCACAGCGGACACGTAGTCGTGGTGGCAGCTTTCCTCTTATAGAGGGATGCATTGAATGGTCCATAGCCGGTAATGAAGTAGACACAGTGTCTTCCCGGCCAGAACCATCTATTTTCGGACTTAAAATCCACCAGTGGGATAAACTCGTAGGTCATACGACCGTGAGAGTTGTTATCCTACCTCTCTTGCCATTTTTCTCTAATCACTCGGTTAATCGTTCGATATTCCTCTTCGAGAATCTCAAGTGTTAGTTGGTCTCGTTTTTGCATGCCTTCGTCATTATTAACAAGATAGCTTTTTGAGCGGCAGTAAAGTGTCTTGAGGTATGCGGTTTATTAGCTTTTTCCAGCCATGCTGTGGCACCATATGTTACAATTGGCAGAAATACCGCCTTATAGAGTATATTCAATGTACTCGCTTTTATGCCGCCTTCTTCGTGAGCGACTCGTCTTAGAGTCAGTATATATTTCACGACTTTATTTCTGACATACTTTGCATGCTCAACAAAGTTCATATGTCTGTATATTATAACACCAAGATACTTGGTGTGTTCGACATATTTAATGTTTTTGCAGCCCAATTTTAAAATTGGTTGTCTGTCTTTTTGGAAATTGCCCTTTAGCATCATTGCACAAGTCCAATCAAGGGATAACCTCAGTTTGTGCAATGTGTACCATTTATCAAGTATACTCAGCACTCTCGTTCCCTTTTGTTCAAGCGTAGCTCTTGAATTGGCCTTGACCAGCAAGACCAAATCATCAGCATACGCTATCGTTTCTACTTCGCTTGCAGCGAAGTTTTTGTCAATTTCGTGCAGCAGCACGTCCGTGCACCAGCACATCGCCACAGGACCAATAATGGATCCCTGTGGGCAGCCCTTTCTCATTGTACTGGCGATGCGTTCGGCGTTCGAGTTCGAGTAGATAAACATCTTTCTTCTCTTAAAGTAAGAGTCTATCAGTCGAATGATCGTACTGCTGAATTCTGCGTCGATTAGTCTTTTAACAATGGTGTTTCAACCTTGTCGAGGATGGGCTCTATCGCAAGTGAATATTAGCAATAGGCATTCATAATGTATATTTCATCAAGCTCAGGTTTGATGCAAAAGCACATGACATATGCTGTGTCTTCAAGTACTACTTGAAAGACTTCGAGATTTTTGTCTGCTACTACAGCTGCAACCCAAGGGTTCTTGCAGCTCGGCTGCAGTATCATGATTCGACTCGAATAACCCTTGACCCTGCCTTTATAGGCATACGGCTCTTGAAGACAGAGTACTTGAATAGTCCCTTCCTCTAATTTCTTTAGGAGGTTGGACGCTGCAGCAGCAGACCTCTGGGCGTTGATTTATGCGAGCGCGATCATCACGGGCTTATCCTAGATCTATAAAGCTCGACTTGACGGACATAGACCGGGCAGGTCTTAGACGTGACCAAATGGTCAGTCTTTTCTTTCTTTGCCCGCGTGCAGTTAATGCACTTGGGCTTGTCTTTCTTGGATTTGCAGTCACCTTTTAGGTGACCGCTCTCTCCACATTTCTCGCATGTGGCCTTTTCGGCCTTACATGCTTTCGCTACGTGTCCGTAACCATGGCACTTGAAGCACCTGGTTACGTTTATATATTCTCGGACTCTATATGCGCTCCAATACATATAAGCCTTGCCCTTGGAGACCAGCTCCATAAATTCTGGTCGTGGGACTTCCACGATCCAGTTCTTAGTTTTGCTTTTCGTAATGAAGCTGTGCCTGAAGTGGACGGCTTCGGCAAGCTTCTTTATTTCTGCCTCACTTTTGTTTGGAAAATTCTTTGTTAAAAGATCTTCCTTTAGATCATCGGCAGTGTGTTCTGAGTCCACATCGTAAATGATTACGCTGGGACTCAGCTTCTTGGGCTCCTCTACTCGGAGCCCGGCTTTGGCTAGCGAGGAGCGCTTGATTATATCCGCGTCCTCTTTACTGCCTAATTCTACAATTACGCCCTTAGAGCGCATTTGTCTTATCGACTTTATTTTCAGTTTGGCCCTTTGGGGCCCGAGTTCTTTCGTGAGAGATTTTTTAATCTCCTCACTTGTTCTTTTGTCGCTGTCCTTACTGGGGCGGATCAGTAGGACATCCGACCTTTCTTTCTTCGTAGCTTTTGCTACTGCTATCAAGGGGGCTGCTACCCTTGTAGGAGCGCTTCCCGCAGCGCATGCTTTCGCATTCGACTGCGGCACCGGCGGATTTGCCTTTATGGCAACATTTTGCGCTTTCAGCTTCTCGTTCTCGATGACGAGTTCGAGAAGCTTTTTCTCCATCAGGCCCCATTTGGCCATCACTGTCTTTATGGTCGCTAAGCTGACCTTACTATTTTCGCTCAATAGAGCGTTTTCGAGGTCTGACCTCATGTTTCTGATTTCGTTGAGGTGAGAGCCGCCACAGCTCTCCACCTCCATTTCTGACTCTACCGAGTCTGTTTGCATCACTGGGGGAGTAGTCCCCCTCAGCCTTTTTCTCTTCGGTGCGCTGGTGGACGCCTTCCTCGTCGCACCAGCGCTCTTTAGTGACTCATCATCAGAGGAGCTGGTAGTGGTCAGCTCCTCTGTTTTCTCGTGTTTGGTTGTTTTAGGTTTAAGTGAAATCATATTTTGTGGTTGGGCCCACTTCAACATGAGAGCATCCATGGGCCCCAAAAAGCAACGTATGAAAAGAGGTCGATCTGGGCAGAGCATCGTTACCCAGACAAGCCAATATACCACCGGGGATTGGCAGGTTCCCGGGGACCGGACGCTAGTTACAGATGCACCCATCTGCACACGCTACGGCGCCTAGTCCGTCTCGTGCCTCGTCACCGCGCCCGCTCAGCTTAAGGTTAGGGATTCTTTTATAGAGGCGCTCATCCTCGCGGTTCAGCCAGCTAAGGCAAGACCCCCGCTCCTGCGAAACATGACCACAGGTTTACGGTGTGTGTGTGACTCAAGTTACCCCGGGTTCGTTAGGCCCGTACTGCAACACCGAAGCACTGTCTTGCGACAGCCGGCGAGTCAGCAGCCCCTGAGGTTTTTGTGTTCTCTTTCGGGGATCCCATTTCATTTGTGTACAATTTCATGCATACATAGTTGCTCCTTTTTCAAATTCAATCCAATAATTTCTTTTCTTTCATTCTTTGGCTACTGTTATTTCGCCTTGGTGGCCCCGTCCACCGGTTCGACGATATCTCTCGCAATTGTAGATGCTCCGATATGATGCTGGCTGGCGGCTGTGGGTTCCACGCCACAAGGACCTCCGGAGGAACCCTAAGATCCACGTTCATCACCAGGCCTCACGTCGTAACAGAGCAACCGATGCGGTTAGTTTCGCAGGCTGTCGGCAAGCCGTCCCCTGAATATCCCGAGCACTGTCTGGTGTGTTCAAGGACAGGCCATTTCATGGATACAGACCTTAGGGCTAGAGCCACTGACGGAGCCCAGTGACTCCCCAATGAATGAACGCTTCACGGCCTATCGCCGCAGAGTCAAGCTGAACGTCGTACAAGTCGAGGTCACCTCGTCTAAATATGCCCCGTAAGGGGTTTGCCACTTACTCTTTCGCCCTCTGCATCGAACAGAGACCCAGGTGCACCGCGTGGAGGTGAGGTAAGTGGACTTTGACCGAACCGGCCCGCCAACTTCTCCGAAGTTTTACCTTATTGTAAGCTAAAACCTACAAGGATAAACATCAGTTTCATCGTGGTTTCCCCAAGGGGATGCCGGTCCAGCCTCATACACCCAGTAGATAGGGACATTACGTCTGTTTGATTTTACGTGCGGCACCTGGTCCAAGACCTTATCCACACGGCCCCCATGGGCGAGGGGTTGAGATACGCTCAACCAGCGCGCTCCCCGGAAAACCTCCACAGGAGCTACCGTGTCAACCCGGGAGTGCAAGCTCTCCAGGTCTCCCTCGGTGAGGGCGGGACCTTTCTAACATCCCTACTGGCTCTGCAGGCCAGCGCCCGAGCTGGGATGACGCAGCTCACCCGCCGAGGCGATCCAGCACCTCTAGCCTGCGATATAGGCTGTACCACTGCCCCCGCGAGTCCAACCCTAGGTCGACGACGGAGGGAGAAACCCCCCTCCGTGGGCTCACTTGTCAACCCCCGCGGCACCAGTGTTCGTAGTCATACTGGTCATACTCGTCGTGGGTTTTACCCACTACCCATTGAGACCCTTGCGAGTCTCGACCCGATTGGGGTCAACTCGGAAGCGTGGGGACGTTACTCCCCAGGGAATATGCTGCCCGAGGACGACACTTCCCACCTGAGCTCCTCAGTAAACCACACACACTACACACTCACATTCATTCTTCTCCTCGGAAACACATTTTTCGCGTACACACAGAAACACTCATACGTTTCCTTTCTTTCGATCACACCACTCTCATCTATAATACCATCCTCACGCACACATACACCACAGGCACTCAGGTCCCGGAGGTCCTCATACAGTTCACATTCGCTCAATACATGCTTCCAGTCCTCACGTTCCGCGCCACATCTACACTGTTCACTGTTACTCAAACCGCGCTTAAAAGAATCCCATTCATATTGCCGTGTCCTGTCATCAAATAACATGCATACACACTCGGATTAAAACAATCATTCTTCACCGCAAATTTAACATCCCTCACATACTCATACGTCACTCGCCCTTTTTCACTTTCATCCCACCTTCTCTGCCACTCAGCATACACACACTCATTGACTTCATTAATTCTCTCGCGGAACGACATTTCACTCTAGTGTTGAACATTCACGCAGCCTCTCATACCCATATCCACTCCGTTTTTCAATCTCCACATCGCACCACGTCTCAGACATTCAAGGTCCCAAGGTAGCGCAGCCATCAACACTTGCATACATTCAGTCGACACGGTACGGCACACATTCACACATGCATACAACGCTACCCTTTGGCATCTATTCATTATATCCTTTGCATACACAAACTCCATTGCATCACACCAAACAATCGCTCCATACATCACACATGCAACAAATAAACCCTTATAAATCACACGCATACTTTTCCTTCTCATACCCCACTCACGCTTCAACACTCTCCTCATTTACCCCACTATATTCATAATTTTCTTCCTCAGACATTCCAAATGTACTTTAAACTGCATTCTCTCACTCATCCATACTCCTAGATATTTCATTCTCTCAACATACTTTACCAATTTTCCATTCATTCGCACACACGGATGCCGACTCGCGGCTACACTCCCTTTCATTAACATGCACAGAGTCTTGCTTTCGGACACACGAACACCTACATTCTCACCCCAATCACACACAACAGACATCCACTCTGTTCCCTTTCGCTCTACTTCCACTCGGTTCTGTCCGTCAACAAGCAACAACAAATCATGCGCATACGCAACACATTTACATTCACACTCAGACAATCGTCACAGGAGCCCATCCATCATCAAGTTCCAGATGAACGGACCACAGATGGACCCCTGCGGACAGCCACGGTCTACGTTCTTCCACACAGTGTAATTCACCCCACTCATGCACGCAGTACGCCCCTGCAAGTAACTTCTCCACAGGGGCATCTCCTCACACCCAATCTCATTCAATCTCTCAATCACCCCCAACCATTCCAAGTTATCAAACGCTCCTTTAAAGTCAACAAACATACCCAATACATACTTGCTCTCGCTCTCATTCACATACTCTCTCACCCTTTGCCATGCACTCTCCGTCGAACGGCCCCCGCGAAAGCCGTGCTGTGCATCATTCATTGTACCGTCCACTCTACGCTCAATCATTTTAACCATCATTCGTTCAAGACATTTACCCAGCACCGACAGCAAACTAATCGGGCGATACGACGCGGGGTCCGAAGGCGGTTTATCGGGAGCCTTCGGCAAAACAACCACTCTAGCCATTTTCCATTCCGCTGGGAAACAGCCCTCTCGCAAACACATATCATACACAGTGGACAACTATCCCGAAATCGCACACCAAGTCGCTCTTAGCATTTCCGCAGTCACACCATCCTTGCCGGGTGCCTTCCCTCTCTTAGCCAAGGCTACTGCCTTATCAATCTCTTCCCATTCAAAATTCCTTTCAACAACACTCGGTACATCACTCAGCCTCGTAACAACACTCATACTTGTGGCCGAAAAGAAGCGGTCCATCTAATTCTCACTGCACTCACGCTACGTGGAATATTCCCTACCATCAACATTCAATGCACTCAGTCTCTCCCTTACATTCTTTCCTCGACACATCCTGTACACCGGGCCCCACGGATCCAGGTTCGACGACACGCTCACAAACTGCCTCCAGTCATTCTCTTTCACTCTCCACATCTCACGTTTATATTCATTAAGCCGCCTCTTATATTCAGCCTTTCTTTCATTAACATCCACGCATTGTCTCTTTCTCGCATTCTGCCATAATTTTCGGCACTTTCGCACATTACCTTTCATAATTCCCAATTCTCTCGTCCACCATGCAACCTTCCTATCACGCCGCGGCTTACTTACTTTCATCCATTTGTCGCTCGCAGCCCGGATCCACTGTGAGACCCATCTCAGCACTCCTTCCACGCTTGTCTCATTCATTGCATCCACACCTTGCAACTCTGCCAGTTCTCGCAACTTATTCACATACCCTTCCCAGTCCACACCCTTACATATCCATCTATTACTTTCAACCAACAGGCTCGACGCACTCTCTCCGTAAATCATACGCACAAGGATCATATTATGGTCACTTATGCCCCAGTCATGCTTCACTTCCCATTCATACCGACACCTAGCAGGAACCCCATTCACCAGAGTGACATCGATGTCACTCTGCCCTCTCATACCCGAGAAAGTATAAAACTTACTCGGCTCATTCAGCGCAGTCATCTCATTCGCCAAAATCCATTCTTCCAAAATTCCACCACGCATCTCATTCTCACGACTGCGACCCCCACCTTTGCTGAACCACAAGGGGGAGGCAGCATTTGCATCCATACCGAATACACGCTTCCCACTCAAGCACTCACACACTCTGTCCATGTACCTCAGGTACGGTTCGATATCCTTACCGTATCTGCAGTACATGGACACCACGTACAACTCACCGAAGTCTCCCTTCATCCACACACAGACACCATACTCATCAGTACATTCACTCACACACATCGGTTCAACAGTTGGTTCATTAATCACAACTGCTGCCCTAGCAGGAGCACTTTCGCACACAAACACTCGCCATCCAGCAGGTAAACCATTCACGCGTCTTTCTGTCACATACAACTCCTGCAAGAGGGCTACAGACACACCGCGCTCACACATCACACTGCCCAAATTACACATAACCGCATACGCCCTCTGACAATTGCACTGCAACACATTCACAGTCCTCTCAATCATCAGTTATCCTCGCCTTCTCACGCTCTAGCATTCTTACATAGTCCGGACACTCGACGGACAGGACCGAGTGGTCCGACTTCCTCCCTTTCAATTTACAATTCCGGCATACACTCTCTTTTTTGCACTGTTCTTTCAAGTGCCCACTCTCACAGCATTTGGAACACAGTCTCTCTTTCATACTACACTCTCTCGTCATGTGCCCAAAAGCAAGGCACTTAAAACATCTTAGAACATTCACAAAATCTCTCACTCTACACGACCTCCAGTTTACATACACTCGTCCTTCACTCATTAAAACATCACGCATTCTTTTCGTTACTTCCAAAATAACATTCCCAACATCCGCTCCTTTCTTGTTCATTCTGCTTACGATAAGCACTCTCTCCTTGAATTCACTCACACTCGCACATGCACCCTTCACATTCTTCTGATATAATTCATTCATAAAGCATTCATTAGTCATCTCATTCGGAACATCATACACCACTACCTTGGGACCTATCTTCTTAGGTGGCTCAACTTTGAAACCCAAGGTATCGAAGGTCTTACATTCACTCAACATCTTCATCTCCTTCTCGCTGGCGGCCTCAATAGCGAGACCGCCACTTCTCGTCTTTCGTACAGCTTTTATACGTACATTCAAACTTCCACTCACATTTTTCAACACCTTTTCTTTCACTTACTCACTAGTCATCTTCACACTTTCATCCTTAGACTTCACTACCACCGCATACAAATTCTTCTTTTCATTCACACATGTAGCACGCATTCCATCACTCACACTCACACTCTTGGCAGCACCTTTAGCTGCCACACTCGCGAAGGACACGGCCTGCTGCGTCATCAGACTCTGCCTCGCACGCTTCTCACATTCATCCAGCCTTCCCTGAAGCCTCTCATTCTTAGCAATCATGCGCATCATTTGCTCCTCATACTCACTCATACAATTCAATATATACTCACTCGCAGCCTTAGATACTCTATTTCCATCAGTAAACACAAATTTTTGCATTTTCGCACCAATCATACGTATCGCATTCAATTCCTCAAATTCCTCCACACTCACATTCTCACACACACTCATACGCTTCAGCCTCTTTGCAGGGCTCACACTCCTTGATGCCAGACTGGCGCCGTGACCCCTGGAGGACGACGCCGTTCTCTTCTCATCCACGTCCATCGCCGTATCGGCCAAGTCTCTCTTATCATCACCCCCCCCCCCAAGTCCCCCAATTTAACAAACTTATCCATATGGGTCCCACGAGATGGGACGAACTATACGTCACTCCCTGGGTGGCGCCCTTTCCGGGGAGAAGGCTCTATACTCAAGAGGTCGCCATGTGCCCTGAGGAGGTCGCTCTGGTGACGGGGTGGTACCCCAAGGCCACGCACCATAGCCCTGGGGATTTTTTATAGAGGTTGTCATCCTCGTGGTCCGGCCGGTTAAGGCAAGACCCCCGTTCCTGCGAAACATGACCACAGGTTTACGGTGTGATCTTGACTCAGGTACCTCGGGGTCCTTAAGCCCGTACCACGGTCAACGACGGTCAACCGTAGCTTCTGAGGGGAGTAGATAGGGACAAAGGGAATCTCGTTAATCCATTCATGCGCGTCACTAATTAGATGACGAGGCATTTGGCTGTTACATTTGCGCATTTATTGTTTAATGCCGCAATTTTCCCAGTGTATTAAGGTGTTATTTGATGCCCACTGGTAGGCTATATTTATAATTTATATTCAGCTTCTATTTTGGTTCTTATGTACATGATATTATTTGTACATATCTTTTTATTAGTCAAGTTGTCAAATCGTCCCTCCAGGGTCTACATGCAGACGCCGCTTCCTCCATACAGTCTTCATAAATATGGATGGAGACATCCCATTGGAGTGCTTGAGTGGTGGAGATTTCACGTAGTCGACGAGAGAGGTGGAAAGTCTTTAATACTTTGTCATTTTCTGCGTGCCAACATCCACGTGCTCCGATTACAAAAGGTAAGAGGTGGACTTCGTCAACGCTATACATTTGTTTTATTTTTTGTCGAATTTCTATTGTGTTGTACTTGTTATATTTGATATTGTGCGCATTATCCAACGATTGAGGTTTAGTTTCGTAAGCGATTGTTGTTTCTATTATGTATGCCTTTCTGTCTTTTATTGCTATGAGGTCCGGTATGTACGTGTTTGCTTTTATTGTTATTCGTGGAATTTCCTCACACTTATTTCCTGTTTGGTTTATTGACTCCTTAACTATTTTATTTATATTGTCATGTCTATTGATACGGCTGTAATGTGTTACTGGACAACGTTGAAGTACATGGTATAAAGTTTCGCGTGTTCCCTGGCATGACGCATTCCTACAATTAGTATCCTTCATATATGGAGCACCTTTGGTTGGTAGAAGACCGATTCTTAGATTGACAGCACCAATATAGTCCCTGCCTGTCTAGTGTTTCGGAGGATTATAAATCCAAGTGGATATACCCGGTGACATAGACTTTAATCCTGCACACAGTGCTCTGTCCTATCGGTTTGTAGCTGCTATGTCCAATAATTTTGTACTGCTGTTTTAGTATTTGAATGAATGTCTTTTGTAATTCGTTGGAGTTTCTGTTTTAGTTGACTAACTATTTCCGTGCTCATTACAGCTTGTACATCAGGATCACCTCGTATACTTAGCTTTTCAAGACGGCGTAGGTACACTGTAGCAATGTGAAGACGCATGGATGGAATGCCCAGACCGCCACTTTTCATGGGAGCATGAATATACGGGGTTGGCGTGGTTACAGGTAGATGTAAGACCTTTTTAACGAATTTTATAACGCTGTTGTCGATATATGTTAACTTTTTCCACGTGATGTCCATAGTATGCAGCCCGTGATGTAGTCGGGGAATTAAATAGCGCTGTAACATGTTTATTTTTTGCCAAGGCTTAAGTGGACTGGCTGCTAGTCTGGTGAGCATATCATCGATTTTAGAAACAGTTGGGAAGGTGGATCCTGTATACAGTGGGTCAAAAAAGTATTGGCACACCCAGTTTTCTTGGAATATCTTTAAACTATAAAGTAATCTATTAATATTAACTATGCTTATTAGTGTCTTTTGACATGCAGAAATAGTATGTTGACTGAGAATTATCAGTTATTTGTTATAAGGAAGTAAAGTAAAAAAAACGAAAATTCCAAAGTCAAAAAAGTATTGGCACACGTACGGTTTTACTACTAGGATAAGTGTTATTCGCTTTCGTACGCATCAAATTCGGTTCTAAGAACATAAACATAAACAGAATTTGCTGTTATGAATTGCTTCTCTCAGTAAACATAATTAGTTTGTGTTTACACTTTGAACAAGCATCATGGCTACGAAGAAGAGCGAGTTATCGTTGTGTGTGCGAATGAAAATTATTTCATTGCATAAAAGTGGTGAAAGTTATCGAAAAATCGGTAATTCATTAAATTTAAGTTTCTCGACAGTGAGAAATGTCGTAAAAAAATTTAAGGAAACTGGCAGCGTCGAGAACAAACCACGTTCAGGTCGTCCGCGAGTGCTTACAACTAGAGAACGAAGAGACATTGTCAAAGGAGCAGTGAAAAATCCTTTTGTAAGTGCCACAAATTTAGCTACTAACATTGCAACATATTCGGGAAAAGAAGTGAGTACCCAAACAGTCCGAAATGTTTTACATTCTGCGGAAATTTATGGTAGAGCAGCGAGGAAAAAGCCGTTCATTAATGAGAAGAATAGAGAGAAACGGTTCGGGTTCGCAAAAATATATATAAATAAAACAATGGAATTTTGGAAGACAGTTATTTTCTCGGATGAGAGCAAGTTTAATCTTTTCT
>JAOPTO010001338.1:50000-67500 GCA_033822845.1 Tetrapedia diversipes
ATTATTTCAGGCCCAAAGCAATCCTCTCCTGCAGCCTTCCTATTTCTTGTTCTATTTATAGCCTCATTTATTTCAGTCTCAGTTATTTTAGGTTCCAAATTAAAATTTTTATACATCTTATTTTGCTGTCTAACATCTTTATGGTAATTTGTTTCCATTTCCAAGTCATCCTCAGGAGAAAATATTTTACTCAAAACTTCCACAGATTCCTTCCACGAACATGTATATTCTCCATTAGGGAGTTTTAAGCTACCAACTGAAAAAGCTTTATGTAACTTATTTCTTGCTATTTTGTGTAAAATCCCCCAAGGATCCTTGTTACCCTCTTTCTTTACAAAATCCTTCCACGACCGAGTTTTCTGTTTTCTTAACTCTGCAACGTATTTTTTTCTAGAACTTCTGTATCTTTCCAGATACAGATCAGTCATATCAAGTAGATTTAATCGCCTCGATCTTGACAATTGCCTCTTATATTTCTTAACCTCTTTCCTCAACTTCGTCAACGAATCAGTCCACCAAGGAACTGATCCGCCGCTAAATTTCTTGTAGAGGATAGATTCCCTGCACACTTGACTCATTTTGTTATTAAAAACATTTATCATGTCATCGATGCTACAGTTTTCCATCATCTCAATTGTTTCCTCTTCAAAAATTTCTTGTAGCAAAATATTAAATCTCTCCCAATCAGCACGCCTTACATTGAACATCTTCTCTAATTCCAGATTTTTCTTTGCTCTCATGGTTACATTTATTATTATTAATATCATATTATGATCGGAAACAGTAATTAAATCCGTCACCTCCCATGACATTATACAACGATTTAAACTAGGCATGCTGATCGAGACATCAATATTAGATGCTCCTTGCGTACTTTCAAAAGTTGTACGACTAGAAGGTTTATTCAAAATGAGTAAATTTCTTTCAAAAATAAGCTCTTCCAACTTCCTTTCGTTATCATCCGTATGACTGGAAAACCAACAAGTTGATTTGGCATTTGCATCCATAACTATTAATATTTTCTTTGACTTCAGCCCATCTAGACATCTCTCCAAGTCCTTAACAAATTTATCAAAAGATATTGAGAACTGGCAGTACATATTGATTATAGTAGATAGGGACATACGTCAATTTGATTTTACGTGCGGCACCTGGTCAGAGATCTTATCCACACGGCCCCCATGGGCGAGGGGTTGAGATACGCTCAACCAGCGCGCTCCCCAGAAAACCTCCACAGGAGCTACCGTGTCAACCCGGGAGTGCAAGCTCTCCAGGTCTCCCTCGGTGAGGGCGGGACCTTTATAACATCCTTTCTTGCTCTGCAGGCCAGCGCCCGAGCTGGGATGACGCAGCTCACCCGCCGAGGCGATCCAGCACCTCTAGCCTGCGATATAGGCTGTACCACTGCCCCCGCGAGTCCAACCCTAGGTCGACGACGGAGGGAGAAACCCCCCTCCGTGGGCTCACTTGTCAACCCCCGCGGTACCAGTGTTCGAAGTCATACTGGTCATACTCGTCGTGGGATTTACCCACTACCCATTGAGGTCCTTGCAAACCTCGACCTGGTTAGGGCCAACTCGGAAACGTGGGGTCGTCACTCCCCAAGGAGTGCGGCATCACATGATACCACCTCCCACCTGCGCTCCTCAGCACACCACGCATACTACACTCTCACATGCATCCTTCTCCGCTCAAACACATTTCTCGCATACACACAAAATCGCTCATACGTTCCCTTGCATTCTAGCACTCCACTCACATCCACACTACCATCCTCACGCACACATACACCACAAGCACTCAGGTCTCTGAGGTCATCGTACAACACACATTCGCTCAACACATGCGCCCAATCCTCATATTCCGCACCACATCTACACCGTGCACTATCACTCAACCCACGCTTAAAAAGAAACCCATTCATACTGCCGTGTCCTGTCAACAAAAAGCATGCATACGCACTCGGACTAAAACTATCATTCTTCATCGCAAATTTCACATTCTTCACATACTCATACGTCACACGCCCCTTTTCACATTCATCCCATCTTTTCTGCCACTCGACATACACCCTTTCATTGATCTCATTCATTCTCTCTCGTAGCGGCGTTTCACCCTGATCCACGCTACCTCTCACACTCACATTCACTCCATTTTTCATTCTCCATAACGCACCACGCCTCACGCATTCCAGGTCCCAAGGTAGCTCACCCATCAATACTTGCATTCATTCAGTCGAAACTGTTCTACATACATTCACACACGCATACAACGCTACCCTTTGACTACGATTCATTATATCCCTTGCATAACCATACTCCATTATATCACACCATACACTCGCTCCATACATCACACACGCAACAAACAATCCCTTGTAAATCACACGCACACTTTTTCTCTTCATACCCCATTCACGCTTTAACACTCTCCTCATTTGCCCTACCACATTCGTAACTTTCAGCCTCAAGTATTCCAAGTGCACTTTAAATTGCATTCTCTCACTCACGCATACTCCCAAATATTTCACTCTCTCCGCATACTTCACTAATTTTCCATTCATTCGCACACACGGACGTCGACTCGCAGCCATACTTCCTTTCATTAACATACACACTGTCTTGCTTTCGGACACACTGACTCCCACATTCTCTCCCCATTCACACACAATAGACATCCATTCCGTACCCTTTCGCTCTACTTCCACTCGGCTCTGTCCGTCAACAAGCAGCAGCAAATCATCCGCATAAGCAACACATTTACACTCGCTCTCAGTCAATCTCCACAGGAGCCCATCCATCATCAAGTTCCAGATGAACGGACCACAGATGGACCCCTGCGGACAGCCACGCTCTACATTCTTCCATACTACGTCATTCACACCACACATACACGCAGTTCGCCCCTGGAAGTAGCTCCTCCACAGGGGCAACTCCTCACACCCAATCTCACTCAGCTTCTCAATCACACGCAACCACTCCAAATTATCAAATGCACCCTTAAAATCCACAAATAAACCCAAAACATGTTTACTCTCACTCCCATTCACATACTCTCTCACCCTTTGCCATGCACTCTCCGTTGAGCGGCCCCCGCGAAAGCCGTGCTGTGCGTCATTCATTCTGCCATCCATTCTACTCTCAATCCTTTTAACCATCACTCGCTCAAGACATTTACCTAGCACAGACAGCAAACTAATTGGCCGGTAGTTCGCGGGGTCCGAACGCGGTTTGTCGGGAGACTTCGGCAAAACAACCACTCTCGCCCTCTTCCATGCAGCCGGGAAATATCCCTCTCTAAAGCACATATCATACAACGTCATTAGCCATCCAGGAATCGCACACCAAATCGCACGCAACATCTCTACTGTCACACCATCCATACCAGGTGCCTTCCCCTTTTTCGCCAAGGCTACCGCCTTTTCAACTTCCTCCCATTCAGGGCCCATACCTGATACACTCGATACATCACACAGACCCGCAACACCACCCATACCAGTGGCTGGAAAGAACCGATTCATCAAAATTTCGCTACACTCATGCCACGTGGAATATTCCCTGCCATCCACATACAATGCTCTCATTCTCTCCCTCACATTCTTACCTCGACATATTCTGTATACCGGGCCCCACGGATCCAGGTTCGATGACTTACAAACAAACTTTTTCCAATCACTCTCCTTCATTCTCCATATCTCACGCTTGTACTCACTAAGCCGCCTCATATACTCAGCCTTCTTTCCTACAACATCCACACATCCTCTCTTTCTCGCACTCTGCCATGCCTTTCTACCCTTTCGCACTTTACCTTTCAAAATCGTTAGTTCATTTCTTCCACCATGCAACATTTCTATCACTCCGCGGCTTACTTTTCTTCATCCATTTGTCACTCATAACCTGGATCCATTGTGTGACCCATCCTAGCACTCCTTCCACGCTTGTCCCGTTCATCGCATCCGCTCCTTGTAACGACGCAAGTTCCCGCAACTCATTCACATATTCTTCCCAGTCCACATCCTTGCATGACCATCTATTACACTCATTCACGACACTCGACTGACTCTCTCCATACAACATACGCACAAGGATCGCATTATGATCGCTTATGCCCCAATCATTTTTCACTTCCCATTCATACCGGCATCCAGTATGAACCCCATTCACCAGAGTGACATCAATGTCACTCTGTCCTCTCATACCCGAAAAAGTGTAAAACTTACTCGGCTCATTCAACACAATCATCCGATTTGCTAACACCCATTCTTCTAGAGCTCTGCCTAGCATCTCACTCTCTCTACTGCGACCCCCACTATTGCTAAACCACAGAGAGGAGGCCGCATTCCCATCCATACCAAACAACACTCTCTTTCCATTAAAATACACGCACACTCTGTCCATGTATCCCAGGTACGGCTCGATATCCTTACCGTACCTGCAGTACATGGACACCACATACAACTCTCCGAAGTCTCCTGTCAGCCACACACAGACGCCATACTCATTAGTACATTCATTCACACACATCGCTTCGACAGTTGGGTCTCTAACCACAACTGCCGCCCTAGCAGGAGCACTTTCGCACACAAACACTTGCCATCCAGTCGGTAACCCACTCACGCGTCCCTCTGTTACATACACCTCCTGCAAAAGGGCTACAGACACTCCACGTTCACTCATCACGCTGCCCAGGTCACACATCACCGCATACGCTCTCTGACAGTTACACTGCAACACATTCATACACCTCTCAGTCATCAGATATTCTCGCTCTCTCTCTCAAGCATTCTTACATAGTCCGGGCACTCCACGGACAGGACCGAGTGGTCCGACTTCCTTCCTCTCAATTTACAGTTCCTACATACAGCCTGTTTCTCGCATTGCTCCTTCAGGTGTCCACTTTCGCTGCACTTCGAGCACAATCTCTCTTTCATTGCACACTCTCTCATCATGTGTCCAAAAGCAAGACACTTGAAACATCTTAGCACCCTCACAAAATCTCTAACTCTGCACGCTCTCCAATTAACATACACTCGTCCTTCATTTATTAACACATCACGCATTTTCCTCGTCACTTCCAATATCACATTACCTGCATCCGCTCCTTTCTTGTTCATCCTGCTCACAATCCTCACCCTTTCTTTAAATTCATTTTCACTCACACACACATTCTTCACATTCTTCCCATACAGTTCATTCATAAAACACTCATTCGTCATTTCCTTTGGCACATCATACACTACCACCTTGGGACCTATCTTTTTAGGGGGCTCAACCTTGAGCCCCAACGTATCAAAGGTCTTGCACTCGCTCAGTATCTTCATTTCACGCTCACTGGCGGCCTCAATAGCGAGACCGCCACTTCTCGTTTTTCTCACCGCTCTTATTCTGACATTCAGGCCGCGACTCACATTTTTCATCACTTTCTCTTTCACTTGTTCGCTCGTCATTTTTACACTCTCATCCTTGGACTTCACCACCACAGCATACACATTCTTCTTTTCACTCACACTCGGGACACGCGCACTAGCACCAACACTCACACTCTTAGCAGGACTTTTCGCTGCCACATCCGCAAAGGACACGGCCTGTTGCGCACGCACACTTTGCCTCACACGCTTTTCGCATTCTTCCAATCGTCCTTCCAACCTCTCATTTTTCGCTATCATTTTCATCATTTGTTCCTCGTACTCACTCATACAATTCAAAATAAACTCACTCGCAGCTTTTGAAACTCGATTAGCATCCGTAAACACAAACTTTCGCATTTTCACACCAATCGCACGCATCACGCTCATTTCGTCATACTCTTCCATACACACATTCTCACACGCACTCCCTCGCTTGAGCCTTTTAGCCGGGCTCATGCTCCTCGAGGCGAGGCTGGCGCCGCGACCCCTGGAGGACGATGCCATACCTCTCCTAACTACTTCTACTTCCATCGCCGTATTATCGGCACAACCCTCCTTATCCTTACTCTCCCCCAAATCCCCAAGTTTGACAAAATTTGATTCCATGCTGTTCCCACGCGCCGGGACGATCTATACGTCACTCCCCGGGTGACGCCCTTTCCGAGGAGAAGGCTCTATACTCAAGGGATCGCCAGGTGACCTGACGAGGTCGCTCGCAGGCTGGTGCACCCACCAGCCACCCCCCGTGCGTCTGGTGACGGGGTGGTACCCCAAGGCCGCGCACCATAGCCCTGGGGATTAAGGAATTTTTACAGAGGTTGTCATCCTCGCGGTCCGGACGGTTAAAGCAAGACACCCGTTCCTGCGAAACATGACCACAGGTTTACGGTGTGATCTTGACTCAGGTACCTCGGGGTCGTTTTAACGTGCGGCACCTGGTCTCAGACCCTAATCCACACGGCCCCCATGGGCGCGGGGTTGAGGTACGCTCAACCAGCGCGCAGCCGTCGCCCACGACTGCTACCTCTTTATCCGAACAGTGCAAGCTGTCGAAAACCCTGGTAAGGGGGGCGGCCTTTCTAATACCACTTCCAGCTGAGCAGGCTGGTGCCCGAGATGATTAAGCGCAGCTCCCCCGCCGGGGTTTCACGCCCTCGCCCGCGATATGGGCTATACCATCTGCCACCACGAGGCCAACACCAATTGGTTGACTGAGGGGGACACCGACCCTCGGGCTAACAAGTCAACCTCCCGTGGTACCAGTGTTAGAGTCATACTGGTCATACTCCAGGCTGAGTCTCCGAAAAGACCCGCTACCCAATAGGCGCTTGCACCCCATGGCCTGGGTACGCCAACGATTCAGGCACCTCGGGTTCGTCAAGCCCGTACTGGGGCCTCCACTGGCCAACCCAGCCCCTGAGGGGAGTTAGATAGGGACAGAGGGAATCTCGCTAATCCATTCATGCACGTCAGTAATTAGATGACGAGGCATTTGGCTATTTCTTTTTTCTTTTTGAGGGAGAAGAAAATTCTTACTCCGATCAAATTTATGTCTGCACGGCAGACAGCACCATTTTTTTTGGGGGGGGGGTGGAAGAAAAGGAATTAACCCACACCTGCTCTATGGTTCACGTAGGTGACATTGTTAAACATTTTAAAACATCTATAGGTGCCTATGGCTATCCTAGTGCTGAGTAACGCTGTATCCTTTTTATTTATCACGCCGAGACTAATTAATCTGTCAGCGGATTCGCCACTCCAGATGCGTCTCCAGTTGAGTGTAGCCGATGTAATCGCTACCTGTCGGGTACTAAATTTGGCTCTTATATTTTCCCGAATTTCGACGGTGTTATATTTCCGCACTTTTTCTTGGTGCGCTCTGCTAAGGCTCCAGCTGTCCGTAACTATTTGTGCATCCACAACGATAGCCTGGTCCTGCTTAATAGCCACGATGTCTGGTTTAGCTATGCCGTTTCGGATGTTGATACGAGGTTCTACATGGACTGCATAGCCGCGGTTGTCCAGGCTCCTTTGGATGTAGTTGACTACGCTGTTATGCCTGTCAATCCTACATCCATTGGTGCAATGACATTGTTGGACAATATGGTTTGTGGTTTCCGCGGCCATGCAGCCAGCGCGGTATAGTCTAGAAATACTAGGGCGTCCTCTTGTTGTTCGTGACTTTGAAGGAAGTCCATTTATTCGGACTCTGACGCAATTAACGTAGTCCTTACCACTCAGCAACCTGGATGGTTCTTGGACCCACCGATGGGATTGGTTGTTACAATGGGCTTCCTTCAATCCAGAACCATCGATGGACTTATACAACTTTTGGGACCAGTGGATGGCAATGTCGTTGCTACAGGTAAGTGTTTTCCCGTTCAATCGGAGCCTTCTATCCACTCTTTGCATTTCTGTGGCCATGTAGGTATTGTCACTAGTCAATGGCTCCAAATTAGGAAATCGAAGATGTTCAAGCCTGAATTTCCGGATCAATGGAGCGGTCCACCTTAGTGAAGGTAGACCAAGGCCTCCATCTCTCACTGGAGCGTGAAAGAATGCAACAGGGACATCCTTGGGCAGGTGGAGCCACTTCCTCGCCGCAGCTCTGATTACACGATCTGTCTTATTTAAACATCCTATCATGATGTTACCCAGCGTGCTAACGTGATAAAGCTGGGGTATTAAGACCGTACGCATGGCGTGTAACCTTTGCTGCGGTTTGAGTGGTGCCTTAGTGAACTTCACGATCTTGGAAAGTAACTCGATGTGTGGCTGGTATTTGCATCGACCGTCCGCCGTAAATTTGATCCCCAGGTAAGTCCACTGATCTGTACGGTTCAGTGATGGTATTGATTGACTACCAATTTTAAAATTACGCTCCTCAACTACAATTTTCTTTTGTTTCGGTTGGCCTTTAATGCTGATTGATATGCATTTTGATGAGTTGAGCATCATGCCACAACTGGCCATAAAACTGTGAGCTAAATCTAGGAGCAACTGGAGACCAGGGGGTGTTGATGCAAACAGCACGATATCGTCGGCGAATGCGGTGGCATTGGTTTTCGCGCTTCCAATAAAACATCCTACTTCTTTGGGGAGGCCTCGAAGTAACCTGTCGATTACGAGATTAAATAATATTGGTGACAATGGGTCACCCTGTTTGACCCCCCGGCAGGGTTTTATTGGAAGAGATTCCCATCCATTTCCTATTAATTTTGTTACCGATGCCGAATATAGATATTTAATATAATGTATAAGGCCATCGGGGATTCCGTAAGATCTTAAGGTGTCCATGAGGGCGGAATGTGAAATGGAGTCAAACGCCTTATACACATCGAGCAAAACCATGTAGCACGAGCTGTAGTTGACATTGCGGTTACGTAAAAGGAGGTCGATCACAGTTGTATTGTCAGCGCATCCGTCGGTTGGTAAAAAGCCACGCTGTCTGGGGTCGAAATCTATGGCTGTCATAAGCCTTTTAGCTATTATACTATGGAGTTGTCGAAGCATAATGGATGGCACGGTAATTGGACGAAAATCACCTGGCTCATTGGCATTAACTTTTTTAGGAATGAAGATCGTTTTAGCTAGAAGAAGATGTTCAGGGATTTTACCGCACCAAAGAAGGTGGTTAAAAACTCTCATCAATATCTCTATTGGTACAGCTTTTATTTGCCTCGCGGTTATTCCATCCGGACCTGGAGATGTTGATGATGGTAGTCGAGCAATTTTAACTTCATCACAGGTAACCGGACTCCATACATTCCTTAATTCTTGCCTAAGATAGTCGATTCCAGGGGTAGATGTATTTTCCTTTTCCATCAGCATACGCCAAAAGGGTTCCATAACTTCTCTTGGTGGTTGGATAGATATGTCTGGACCTTCCAGGATGGACTTTATACATCTACTCTGATGTTTCGACCAATTACGCTGTGTCATGGCATATTCATGGCGACGTATACTTTTCTTATTGGTACACGGTGGACGTCGTAAATGAGCATTAGCTGGGACCCTTCCTCGTACTTTCAAAGGTAATATGTCAAGAAGATAAGATGACAATTTAATGAAAGTTTCTTCTTTTCCAGCAACGGCAGCTTCATCAATTATAGATTGGAGACGGCGTGCGCAGTATACATCTTCCTCAAAAACCGGCTGAGACCGAAGGTAATCTATAAATTCATCTTGCTGAGAAGATCCTGCCTGTTCCGTTACATCTACAATTAACGTTTCAGGTGGCTCCGCGACAGTCACACTTAAAGCAGAGGGAGACTCAAGCTCATCTATGAGCCGACGTACCGCAGCCTTGTATGTATCCTTATGACGTGTACCTTTAATTGCATCTATAGTTCGGTTGGGAAAAATAGCGTGCAACTCCTGATTCATGAAGCGCGGATTACGACTGACTATTAGTTCGGCCTCTTTTCGCGCAAGTATTAAAAGTTCTTCTTCGGACCACCGTGCCTTAACATCAGTGCGCAACATCATGCGATCACGTTCAACTGGATGGGCTTTCCTGATGTGAACGCCCAAACCTATTCTGGAGGCAAAGGATCGGTTACAAATAGAGCAGGTGTGCGATAAAGGTAAAGGAGAGGAGGGAGATTGTTGGTGCGCTTGGTCTGTGGACCTAGCGCTTGTCATCCGAGGCTCGTTATTTCGTGAAGTGCCAACAAGTAGAAGGTCGAGCGGGCTGGCAACCCACAGGACCCTTAAAACCCTCCTCCGTTAGCCGGGTCAAACGAGATATTCCCGTTTAGCCCGTTACCGGCGAGAACCACGAGGAGGTGGAGGATAGGCACGTCTATGATCTCTTTATTAAGAGAGTCATAGTTACTCCTTGAGGGAGTCGTGGTTACTCCCGCCGTTTACCCGCGCTTTTTTGAATTTCTTCACGTTGACATTCAGAGCACTGGGCAGAAATCACATTGCGTCAACACCCGCAAGGGCCATCGCAATGCTTTGTTTTAATTAGACAGTCGGATTCCCCTAGTCCGTGCCAGTTCTGAGCTGAGCGTTGAATGGCGGCCGAAGAGAGCGACCACGACGGCAAGCCGCCAGGGAAGCCTCGCAGCAAGGAAGATCCGCGGGAGGCCAAGGCACGGGACCGAGCTCGGATCCCGGGGGCGATATTAATATCGCTTGCCCGTTCAGCTTCGCCCAGGCCCGGCACGTCAGCCAAACCCGCTTCCCGACCAAGCCCGACACGCCCCGCTCCTCAGAGCCAATCCTTATTCCGAAGTTACGGATCCAATTTGCCGACTTCCCTTACCTACATTAATCTATCGACTAGAGGCTCTTTACCTTGGAGACCTGCTGCGGATATGGGTACGAACCGGCGCGACACCTCCACGTGGCCCTCTCCTGGATGTTCAAGGTCCGAGGGGAAGATGCGGACACCGCCGCAACTGCGGTGCTCTTCGCGTTCCAAACCCTATCTCCCTGCTAGAGGTTTCCAGGGAACTCGAACGCTTATACAGAAAAGAAAACTCTCCCCGCACCTCCCGACGGCGTCTCCAGGTCATGTTGGGTTACCCCGACGAGCACTCTTATGAGGGCCCGGAATGGTATACGGTTCCGCTGCCGGGTTCCGGAATAGGAACCGGATTCCCTTTCGCCCGATGGGTGTGTGTGTTTACATAGTCTCGTTCGTTCAAATTTTGCGTATTACATATGTTAGGACACCTCATCTACATATGATTTCTCATAGGGCTTAGGATCGACTGACTCGTGTGCAACGGCTGTTCACACGAAACCCTTCTCCACATCAGTCCTCCAGGGTCTCGCTGGAGTATTTGCTACTACCACCAAGATCTGCACCGACGGCGGCTCCAGGCAGGCTCACGCCCAGACCCTTCTGCGCACACCGCCGCGACCCTCCTACTCATCATGGCTTCATGGAGGACGGTCCACACCCGCGAGGGGTCAAAGGACGCACGTCACTCCCCTCTTGCCGCTGACGGCGGAGTATAGGCGCGACGCTTCAGCGCCATCCATTTTCAGGGCTAGTTGCTTCGGCAGGTGAGTTGTTACACACTCCTTAGCGGATTCCGACTTCCATGGCCACCGTCCTGCTGTCTTAAGCGACCAACGCCTTTCATGGTATCCCATAAGCGTCGACTTAGGCGCCTTAACTCTGCGTTTGGTTCATTCCACAGCGCCAGTTCTGCTTACCAAAATTGGCCCACTTGGCACTCTGATCCAAGATCTCGTGGCTTCATTGATCCAAGCAAGCCAGAGATCTCACCCATTTAAAGTTTGAGAATAGGTTGAGGTCGTTTCGGCCCCAATGCCTCTAATCATTCGCTTTACCAGATGAGACTCGTCAGCGTTCGAAACGAGTGCCAGCTATCCTGAGGGAAACTTCGGAGGGAACCAGCTACTAGATGGTTCGATTAGTCTTTCGCCCCTATACCCAGTTCCGACGATCGATTTGCACGTCAGAATCGCTACGGACCTCCATCAGGGTTTCCCCTGACTTCGTCCTGACCAGGCATAGTTCACCATCTTTCGGATCCCAACGTGTACGCTCTGGGTGCGCCTCTTCTCGTAATGAGAACGAGACGCCCCGGGAGTGCGGGGCACCATCGTAACGGTGCCCATCCTCCCTCGGTCGACGCTTAGGCCGACCTTCACTTTCATTTCGCCTTTAGGTTTATGCATCCCAATGACTCGCGCACATGTTAGACTCCTTGGTCCGTGTTTCAAGACGGGTCCTGAGAGTACCCAAAGCAGTAGCGTCGCCGACCGGTAATTCAGAGCTTGGCCAGTCCAAGGACACCGCATGCCAACAGCTGGTCATGCCCGGGGACGGCACCAGGTCCGTACCTCCGGGTTGAAGCTGATCTAGCTTGCGGCAGGCCTGACGCACACACATTCGAGAATGGATTGGTTGCGGCCCGATACCGTGCGAGTACCGTCGTGCAGCCGGTCGGGCGACCGAGGGTCTGTTGCGTGCGCGCATGGCGACGAAACAGGCGCCCTCTCGGGCCGTAGACCGACACGCAACGGGTCGCGACGTTCTACTAGGGGAGAAGTGCACGACTACAGCACCGGAACATTCAAGCCGAAGGTGGTGTGCCCTCGCCGTGGAACCACGAAGGTCCATTCGGGGCATCGCACACTGACGGGAGCCAGCGCCGTTGACGATGAATCTCCCCATTCGATCTTTTGGGTTTCTCAGGTTTACCCCTGAACGGTTTC
Organism: Tetrapedia diversipes; assembly: GCA_033822845.1. Taxonomy (NCBI): domain Eukaryota; kingdom Metazoa; phylum Arthropoda; class Insecta; order Hymenoptera; family Apidae; genus Tetrapedia; species Tetrapedia diversipes. The sequence goes on from JAOPTO010001338.1 coordinate 62,611, forward strand.
ACTTACTCTTGAACTCTCTCTTCAAAGTTCTTTTCAACTTTCCCTCACGGTACTTGTTCGCTATCGGTCTCGTGGTCGTATTTAGCCTTAGATGGAGTTTACCACCCACTTAGAGTTGCACTCTCAAGCAACCCGACTCTAAGGAGAGATCCTCCCGAAAACGCGTACCGGTCGCTACGGGCCTGGCACCGTCTATGGGTAAATTGCCCCATTCAAGATGGACTTGGACGCGGTTCGACGTCACGGGACAGACGGATCCTCCCAAACACTACATTTCCCAGCGGCAGAACCGCGGGATTCAGTGCTGGGCTCATTCCTGTTCGCTCGCCGCTACTAAGGAAATCCTTGTTAGTTTCTTTTCCTCCGCTTAGTAATATGCTTAAATTCAGCGGGTAATCTCGCCTACTCTGAGGTCGTCATATACGTGTATTTTTATTGTGTGCGTGTGCGTGTACGTTACATATACGACAACAACACAACCAACAACAACAACAAAAAAACCTGAGTTACGCACAGTTGAGAGTGGCGACAAAAAAAAGAAGTAAGAGAGAGAAGGTATAGTCGAAAGTCGAAAAGACATTTGTACAAGAAACATGGATTCTTAGTTTTATGCACCGCACCATAGTGCCAATTTATATCGCAGGTTCGAATCGGGGAGACGCTCGCTGGACAACAGAAGAATTTCCCGGATTTTTGACGTCCGTCCTGTATTTAAAAAAAAAGCAATGCTTGGTATAAACTATTCTCCAGCGGTTCCTATATGTCGTTTCGCCCTTTATTCTCGAACGTCTCTCTGTGTACAATATAAAAAAAGAGCATCGAAACGGCGCACCGATCCTCCTCATAGTCATCCCGATTCTTTATTATTACCCTAGATCCTTCAGAACGAAGGACCAGGCCGGGGTGAGTCGGATGTGCGCAACACGGATCTCAAACTCTTTTTATATGTACGAGAGAACGTAAAAGGGACAAAAAACAGAACGCACGCAAGTGGAGATAGACAAGCTTCTTTTCCTCTTTCCAGGGACTGGACGACCGGCTTCTGGTTGCGCGGTCTCTCGCGATCGACAACGAGAATGACATGGGGTGACCAACACAGCGTGGATGCAGCTGCTGCCAACTCCCGACCGTTATCGACGAGTCTTTGGTTTATTCGAACATAGCCGCGCCAAAGGGGAAAAGATATTCTCTTCTCTTCCCTGGGGCTCTTTTAACGAATAATCGTAACCCGTCGTCGATCGGGGTAAGAAAAGTCAAAATGGCAGAGTACAATACACACGCACACCGGGTCTCTTGTACCTCTTCCTCTCTTTCCCATTTTATTTACGTCGCTCATTATCTTTCTGTGACTCTCAGTCGTTTCATTTCAAACGACGTCGGGGGCGCGGGTATATGTAATTTTGGTGCTCCAAAGGACTTGACGACACCTCTCGGATCGAGCGAGTGGCGGATGCCGTGGGGGTTACTGTTTGTATTTAACACGGGTAAAAAAAACAACAATAGAAACCTGACAAGTACGGATGAAGCGCTGCATTAACAATGGGGGGTCGTCAAAGTAAGATCTTTAGAACAAAAATCGAACCGACGACTCACGACGCCATTTCAGCACTCTCGCAGGTTCGCCCAAAAGGTTTCCCTCCGTGAATAAATACATCCCACACACTCGGCGCCGCACGCGCACGCGCGTACGATCCGGGGGTCAAAGTCTTTTAAGGAGGCACACACCTCCGCGCCGAACGCCGACGAACGTTCAACGATCGCTCATGCGTATACGCATGCATCTCCTCCGATTTATCGAGATGATCTCGATCTCTCTAACGATAACAGCCCTTCCGACTCGGAAACGGTACCCCCATTCGACAAGGGGACCGACCGTCGACGGGGTATTATCGTATCGTTCTCGCAGAGGTGAAACATGAAGGAGAAAGCAAAACGCAACGCAAGCAGTATATAGGTTACGTAAACGACCCTCAGCCAGGCGTGGTCCAGGAATTGTATCCGTGGACCGCAATGTGCGTTCGAAATGTCGATGTTCATGTGTTCTGCAGTTCACACGTTGACGCGCAATTAGCTGCGTTCTTCATCGACCCACGAGCCAAGTGATCCACCGTTCAGGGTAATCGTATAATATTGTATTTCGTTCATTGGTCTAAATACTCGGTTCAAAAGAAGCCGAGATCCCGACGCAACTCCGCGAAGGAGAGGCGGGTTAGTCGCCCCGTCGCAACGGATTTTTTACGTCCGTTATATGCGACGATCGATCGACGACACAATATTGTGTCCCGGATGTTTGTTCGTCGGATCGTGGGTGGGTCACGTAAACGTCGAACACCAGCACACGTTGATCCGACGATCTGGCGCAAAGCACGTTAAATGAAATCTCAACAACCTCGAGGAGATCGTCGCAACACGAAGAAAACGACGGGAATTTCCCCGATAACTGGATTCATCGTGTTTAATTTAACGACCTCCCAGAAACCAAATTGCAAAACGCTTGCAGGCATGTCCGTCTCCCAACCGTCACCAGTTTCTCCCATTCTTTTCACCTCTCTCACCCTCGTTGTTCCCGGGGTTGTTCGTTCAGGTGAGAATCGATAGGTACCGACGATCCCGTGTTAATAAACCTGGGCACAACCTTCCAGAAGCGGCATTTCGTCCCATCGATTCGTTGCCAGTAAAATTGTTCGATCTCGCAACGACGTGGGTGTCAAGACTCTCGACAACGAGGGTAACGCTGCAGGCGTACCAAAAGATTCGTCCTCTCCGAACGAGTACTACGGTCAGGGTCGAATGTAAACGGACACAAAAATCTGTGCAGCTTTGCATTTCATTGCGGTTCCAGGTTACCCGACGATGATCCCCACGTATGCAAACACACCGTGTGGGATCCATCCGTTTTGGACACGTATATATCCTCGGGCGCAACCGCTCAGGAAGTAATTACTGTTGTTCCCGCGATGGGTATGAAGCGTCACGCCGTGAAATCTTTATACTTCCGGCGGCTTCGTTGTTCAATCCCAACGGAGTAACAATCCATTTCTTCCCTCTCCTTCGCCTCCCGTATAGAATATATACTGGAAAAGATGCACTCGCCAAAGCCGGATCTCGTTGACCAGCATTGCCATGTCTCTCCGACACGGGGAATTTTTCGACATATTTCGGCGTCATTCATTCTTTGTATTACTTATGAGCGTGGGGCGTGCCGTTTCGTGTGTTTCTTTATATTACATTTATATATAATATGTGGTCGCTGTTATTCTCATATACGCCCTAACCAAGGATGTGTGACATTCATTTATATTATGGACGTGGACGTGGACGTGGACGTCGTACGATAATACACATTTAGTTATGTTATTTGGATGCCGATTCGTTATTTCATATTCTGTGTATATCGTTAATATCATATTATATAAAGTGAAAAGTAAGGCGGCGAGTCTTCTGTTACGACCTCACGCAAGCGCCCCTTTTCTTCTTTTAATTATGTGTGACTTTCGTTTGATTTGTACTTTTGCTCATGAATAGACAGCAGACACATCATATATATATTATCGTGCGTTTTTCAGTCATTTCGACAACACACCCACAGCCAACAATTATATATATAATTCCAAAGAGCTGCGGGTCCTTTTGTTTACGACCTCACGCAAGCGCTCTTTCATTTCTGTACTCCCCTTCGATGCATCATCGCCTTATGCCGTTTTACATCCCGAAATCGAGAGAGACAGAGGACAAACGACCACCGAGAGCCCAGTGGGTGCCTCTCTTTTCCGACAGGTTATTTTATAGTCACTTGCCTGATGACTTTCATTCTATCAACTGAGTGAACGGACGGGAGGGCGAGCCTCCTACACGTAAGCCGTCTTTCTCGTCGATATTTTGGCGTTCGAATAATTTAGTTTTGGTATCTGTTTTTAGTTTTGGTATCTGGTTTTATCGATCCATTCGCAGTCATAGTTACGCTTAATTTTATTTATAATGTGTTTTTTATTGTTACACATTTTTATTCGTTAATGATCCTTCCGCAGGTTCACCTACGGAAACCTTTTTACGACTTCTACTTCCTCTAAATAATCAAGTTTGGACATCTTCCGGCAACATCGGCAATGCCGAGACATTGGCCGCGCACGAGTCTGAAGACCTCACTAAATCATTCAATCGGTAGTAGCGACGGGCGGTGTGCACAAAGGGCAGGGACGTAATCAACGCGAGCTTATGACTCGTGCTTACTAGGAATTCCTCGTTCATGGGGAATAATTGCAAGCCCCAATCCCTAGCACGAAGGAGGTTCAGCGGGTTACCCGGGCCTTTCGGTCAGGGAAAACACGCTGATTCCTTCAGTGTAGCGCGCGTGCGGCCCAGAACATCTAAGGGCATCACAGACCTGTTATTGCTCAATCTCGTGCGGCTAGAAGACGCCTGTCCCTCTAAGAAGATTTGTTTGTAGGTTGGTAGTAAAAACCCACCGACCGAAGCCGGGGGCATTCGAGATACCACAAGGTACGTCTATTTAGCAGGCTAGAGTCTCGTTCGTTATCGGAATTAACCAGACAAATCGTTCCACCAACTAAGAACGGCCATGCACCACCACCCACCGAATCAAGAAAGAGCTATCAATCTGTCCATCCTTCCGGTGTCTGGGCCTGGTGAGGTTTCCCGTGATGATTCAAATTAAGCCGCAGCCTCCACTCCTGGTGGTGCCCTTCCGTCAATTCCTTTAAGTTTCAGCTTTGCAACCATACTTCCCCCGGAACCCAAAAGCTTTGGTTTCCCGGAAGCTGCCCGCCGAGTCATCGGAGGAACATCGGCGGATCGCTAGCTGGCATCGTTTATGGTTAGAACTAGGGCGGTATCTGATCGCCTTCGAACCTCTAACTTTCGTTCTTGATT
>JAOPTO010001338.1:72500-131210 GCA_033822845.1 Tetrapedia diversipes
GTGTTTGTCTTTTATGTCTTTTTTAGGAATTGCTTTACTAAATCTCCAATTTGTGTTGAAATTTGTTGCATTTAAATTAGGCTCGTATAAAATGGTTTTGTTTCGGATTTTTCTGTTGATGTGGTTTATTATTGGAATATTATTAATATCTTGAAGATAGTTATTTCTGTCTAAATACAAAAATGTTTTCCGGGGAATGTATCCGGTTTTTAATGATTGCTGGAAATACGTAGGATTCGGGTAGAAAGCACCAAAGATCAAACTATTTTCCGTTATTTTAGATGAACGTGCAAAATGATCTCTACTAAGCTTTAATATGTGATTGTCGATGCGTGTAGTGTCTGCTAGGTCATAAATCTTTTTATTCTTCACCATTTTTCTGTAATTTGAACATTCAGTTCTATACGTATTAAGACATGCTCTTATGCATTTTCGTTCGAAAATTCTGACTTTTTCCATCAGAGAAGCCGTTATGTTATACCATATCGGGCAGCCGTATGTAATTATGGGTATGACCAATGCCTGATAGCGGAGAATTTTAGTTCTTTATTCAGATGTTTTGAACAGAATAGTCTTTTCAGTTTCCAAAATGCCTTTTTTGCTTTATCTAATTGTATTTCAATGTGGTGTTTGAATATTAATTTTTCGTCTATGTGTACTCCAAGGTATTTTACGCAGGATTTATGGGGAATAACTTCACCTTTATTTTTCTTTTCTCTTATATTGAAATTTTTACAAAGGTTTCTTTCGCAATTGCTTAATTTGTTTAGATTTTGCCGAAATAAAACTGTTTCGCATTTGTTATCATTAATTTTTAATTTCCAGGCTTGATAATAATTTTTTATTTTTACAAACAATTGCTACAATTCTGTTTTTATTTTTTTAGTTTTGCTGCCTGTGATATATATAATGAGATCGTCTGCATATGCTATTGATTTTTTGTGATTAGATGTGTTCTGATCAAATAATTTGAGGATATCGCTATTAAATATGTTAAAGATTATTGGTGAGTTTACTGTGCCCTGTTGTAAACCGTTTTCTACTGAAAATTCTTTACTAGATGTTAGAATTCCGTCAGTGGTCATAAATGTTTTATTGGTTATCATGTTCCATACAATTTTGATTAGATATTTCGGAAATCCTTTCTTAATCATTTTATAAATTACGCCTAATGTCCACACAGTGTCAAACGCTTTTTCGAGGTCTATCAGACAAGCCCCGACTCGTTGTTTCGCGTTCAGAGCCCAGCATATATCTGCTGTTAATTTATTGATTGCATGTAATGTGGAATGTTTATGTGGGAATCCGAATTGATTTTCGGGTATTATATTATTTTTCGCGCAAAATGAAACGAGTGGTAAATTTACCACTACTTCAAAAACTTTACTGACATTTGGCAGGAGGCTAATAGGTCTTAAATTTGAAGGAGATGAACCATCTGTATCTTTTTTGGTTATTGCGATTACTTTTGCTTTTTTCCATTTATTAGGAAAATATGTGTTATTTAAGGAATTGTTGAAAAGAATAGTGCAGTACCGTATTATGTTTTCTGGAAGATGTTTCAAGAGAATATTCGGAATTTTATCAATGCTCGTGGATTTTTTATTATTTAGTTTCGAAAATATTTTTTTAAGTGTTAGGAAGTTTGTGAAGTATTTGACGTTATCATCTGGCTGTTTAGGGTCATCTGATTTATTTTCGTTCTGAAATATAGTTATAGTTTTATTTTCACGACGATCTGAATCCATTTCCCGTTTCAAATTGTTCGTTTCATTTATGACTATTCTATCGAGCCCTTCACGTCCTACATTGTTATTTTGTTTATGGATCCTTGCAAAATATGCTCCTATTATATCTAGTTTTTGTGTTGGGTTTGAAATAATAAAATTATTTTCATCGTCTTTACCTGCTGTATCCGGTTCTATGTCAGCTTCTTTGAGTAAGCACTTTTTGCTTTGGGCTATTTTTATTATTGGGATGGAAACAGACCCTTTAGGTCGAAATATTAGGTTTAACTGCGGGAACATGTTTTTAGGATCATTAACAGGAATATTCTTTATTTTATTGTTCCAGTACTTATTGATGGAATTAGAAAATTCTTGTTTTAATTGGCGTTTAATATCATTTAATAGGTTCTTTAAGTTACATAATTCATGGTATTTGTCTTGCGTATAGTTACGACGGATTCTATTAATTAGTGTTAATATATAACTTTTTCTTTTGCATCCTCATTATTACCTTATTAATATAAGGTTCGCATGAATTTTTTTCACTCATTTTGGGCACTATTATTTTTATTGCATTTTGAATATGTGATTCTATTTCGTCGAGAAAATTGTCTATTTTATTATTTGTCAAATTAATATTATTGGGAATATTTAAAACACAATTTTTAGTGAGAAAATTTTGAAAGGCTCTCCAATTTGTTTTTCTATAATTTAGTTTAGATTCGAGTTCTAAATAATCATATTTTTGTAAGCACGCTTCGATGAGTAGCGCATTGTGATCACTATCATATTCCGTTGACCTTAGCATATTATTTGGGAGTATATTTGATATTTTAATTCTTGCATCTGCTAGACACAAGTCTAAGTAAGAATTCCCTCTGGGAAATGATGGGAGTTCTGTACTGTATAATTTAGTTTTGTAATAAATGTCATTATTATCAAGCCAAGCTTTTAGGAAATTTCCTTTTGTATTATTGCTATCATTTTCCAGCTAGTGTGCTTTGTATTCAAGTCTCCTGCTATAATATAATAGTTGTCAAGTTTTTCGAGTTTTAGGGTTCTGAATAAGTTGGCAAAATCTTTATTAAAATCTGCGTTGTTGCCATAAGTGCTATAGGCAGCTACGATGTATAGGTTTTCCTTATTATTAATTCGTAACTATATGATCGTTTTTTCAAGCGCGTTGTTTGTTGATACTGAGTTTACTGCTATCTGATTAAATTTTATAGGTTTTCTTATTAATATAGCTATTCCTCCTCTTTGCGTCGAATTAGGTCTATCAGTTCTAATTATATTATAATTTTTAAATTGTAATTTGTGTGTTTTATTGATTTTAGTTTCAGATAGGAGTAAGATGTCTGGGTTGTGCTTTTTTATCAGATTTAATAAGCTACCTCTTCTTTGGTTAGTGATTATTGAGTTAACATTAATAGCTATTATTTTTATTGATTTTTTAAATACCGTTGTTAAACTATTTGCATCTATTATCTTGTCGTTTGTTAAAGCCATTTTTTTTTTAGTTTATTTGAAGGGCATCGAAAAGTACATTTAACCTTTCTTCATTTTTTTTTTATCGTGTATCTATTAATATAATGGAATTTTTTAGATCATTTAATGAAATTAGTATGCTGTTTAAAATTCCCGTAGGGTTATTTTGCATATAATTAGTTTCATTAGTGTTAGTGTTTGTGTTTTGTTTTTTATCTGTGTTTTGTACAACCGATGAATATGATATGTTAGGGTTAACTTTTCTTGCTATATTTGTGATATTATTATTTGATTTTTGTTTATTAGCTTGAATTCTTTCTTTTACTTTTTCTTTAAGTTTGATAAACCTTGGGCATCCTCTATATGATGCTGGGTGTCCATATTTTTTACAGTTTACGCAGTATATCCTTTCTTTGTCTAAATTTTCCGCTATTGATATTTTGCACATTCCTGTATCATGAGAATCGCTACATTTAACACATAGATATTCCATGAAACAATTTCGTGCTGTGTGTCCTATACCTTGACATTTATGGCACTGTGTAGTTTCTTTTTTTTTAGTTTTTCCCATTTGACTATTTGATAGTAGATATATTTTATTTTAAATATGTTACTTATATTACTACCTGGAGCTATTTGCACTAAAAATATTTGAAGGCGAATATTTTTGGAGACTGAACTTTTCGTTTTAAACTCTGGTACTTTTAAGTATTGAACATCTGGTGTATTTTTGTTAATTAAATCATTTAAAATTTCATCGCAAGTATATGTATTGGTGAGACCCTTTATTAGCAGTGTTTGTGGCTTTTCTGATTTAGGTGTGTATGTATAAAATATCGTGCTTGCTTTTTCTAATAGTTTTTTTGTGTTATAAAAATCAGTTAGTTTCTCTAGGTACAACACATGCTTACCCTGGTGAATTCTTTTAATGCGGAATTCTTTTATCTTCAGTTGTTCCTCTATTAATTTTGCCGTGTCCTTAGGGTCTTGACGGATTATGTTTATAGGTGGTGGCCTTTCTTTTTTTGGAGCTGCTTCTTCGGCGGACGCGGATAGTTGTTCCGTTAATCCGCTGTGAACGTGGGAGTCTTTTGTTCGACGCACATTCGGGTTTGTACCTGTTGGGGCTCTTGTTTCTTCCTGCCGATTACTGACGGATGGGGAATACCCGACGTTCTTGAGGGAGTCGGCTGTCACGTTCGAGGTTCGATTTCTTGCGAGCTCATTTTTTTCTGATTTCCATTAATAATGATAGGTTTTTTTCTTCTTCGCTTGCACTGTTGCGTGTTGTGCTTTCTTCATCAGCTTCTTCTTTTTCTGTGGTTAGATCCTGTAATACACTGAATCTATTATAATCTACAGGATGTGTGGTTTGTTCTTCTTTCGGTTTCTGGATTGCTTCCTGTTAATTAGGTTTGGTATTGGTGACAGTTTGTGCCTCTTTTTTGTGCGTTCAAGTTTCCTTGCTCTTAGTGGTTGTTCTTGTATACTGAGTAGTTCTGTTGTATCATTTTTTTTGTGTTTGTATGGCCGTCGTCAACTTCCATTTTTTCTACTTTTCTTTTTTGAGGGCATTAGAAGATTTATTTCTTTTACTTCGTAGCTAGATATTAACTTCACTGTAGTACACTGTATTGACACTACACAGTTGCACTGTTTAAACTTCACGATCGGTACTGCCTTGTAGGGGGTAGGTAGCTCTTCGTAGGTAGGTCCTTCTTCTACGAAAGTTCAAGGTCGACTCCCCCTAAGGCACTAGACCACTGGCCCGCCTTCGAGTTAGTAGATAGGGACAGAGGGAACCTCGTTAATCCATTCATGCGCGTCACTAATTAGATGACGAGGCATTTGGCTAACACCTGTACCGACTTTCATAAGGAAAGCCGGTAGACTTCCGAGGAACAAACCTCCTCGTGGGGTAATAACAAAAGCAATAACAAAGAAACTAACTTGAACGAGACCCCAGTTTCTTTCCACTGCCATGGGGTCTGCCTACAGACTTAGAAAAATTAGGAACGGGGACCCTTTCGGGAGGCGAGCTTGGTCACACACCGAAGTGTGTGTCCAGGGAAGGCCACGCGGAGGCGTCGCCCCGGATTTTACATGCGAAGTATCCGCCCCGCGCCTTACCATACAATACTATGGTAAGACTCGCACCGCCTGGTGTAAAAGGCCGGGACGGGCTAATTGTTAAATCAGCTGGCAGCTGCTTTGTCTAGTTAGTATTTTGACCATTATGGCCACGTCATTAGCATGACTTTATTAGTTTAAAATTTAAAATTCGTTTCTGGCCTTTCAGCCTGGTCAGTGTGTAAAATTGTAAAATTGTTTGCCTTTATGGCAGTCAATACTTATAAAATTTTTGTCGCCATACGGCTCGTCTAGTCATGCTCTTATTAGTAAATTTCATGCACCAGCACTTAGTGCTTGGTCAATTATTTAAAAGGCATGCTTTTCGCCAAAGGCGGTCATAAAATAAAATAATAAATTAAATAAATTAAATAAATTAAATAAATAAATAAATTACCTAACGGTCACGTTATGTGATCGTAGTCCATAAAGCCGTTTGCGATCTCGATTGACGACCGGAGGGCGATCATCGGGACAGTTAACATGTCGCTTTTATTGAACTCCGGGGTCTTTAAATTTTCCTTGGTGTCTGGGGGCATTGCTCCCCGACATCCTACCATTATTGGTAGCACTCGGCCAGTTCTGCTATTTGTTCTTATTCTAACATACTCCGCGGTATCCTCGTATTTCTTTTGCTTTTCTTCATAAGCCCCTTTAAGATTATCTTTGTCCTCATAGCGGACAGTAACATCCATTATGAGGACACCATCCTGGCTTTTTACTACCAGATCCGGTACTTTCATGTCGCCTATGATATTTATCTTGGGCTCCAGGAATACCGCGCTTTTTCGAGACACTATCTCCTCTATTAATTTTACTATTTCATTGTGCCTCCTTATTCTATCTGGCTTCGTGTGTAAGCAATTAACAAGTATGTGCCCCAGGGTTTCTAATTGCATGTTACACCTTCGGCACTGTGTGTCTAAGTCTTTTCCGGTCCTCCTTAATGCTATTCTTGTACCGAAGGTGTTTGATCTTAACTTAAGCGCGTCTAAGTACCTTGACGGCTTTAATAGTGTTGGGTCATGGAGCCATGCGTTACCTATCTTGTCTCAAAAGAATTCATGTACTCCATGACCCTGTGAAACTTTTAGCCTCCAATTCTCGTCTGTTATTTCTTTAAGGCTATGCGTGCGCCTTCTATTTCCTGAATCGTGGCCGGCCATGTTAGCCCCACCGATCGTGCGTATTTCATAATTATTTTCTCCTGCCCTTCGTACGCCTCTCTGACTGCTGCATCGTCAGAGTTTAACATTTTCACGCTGTTCTTTAGTTTGGCGATACGAACTATGTCCGCCACTTGTTGTACCCCGAGTCCACCATGGTTCCTCTTCGTGTATATTATTCCATCCGTCGTTGACGGATGGAGTTTAAGAACGCTTATTATAATTTGTTTCACCTCATGGTCTAAGGACTCGAGTGTCTTTAATGGTGGCGGACTCGCTACCAACATATGAATGTATCTGGGCAGGAGATGCGTTCTAATTAAATTAACTTTTTCGTGGGGCTTTAATTTCATTGTTGCTATGTTTTTAGCCGCCACGACAATACTCTCAATTTCGGCGCATCGCACGCCTTCCCATGGGCTCACTTTAACGCCCAAATATTTTATTTGCGTCCCTGGCTTGGCTTCGGGAATTTTGGATCCTTTTAGCACAAGACCAGGGTCGGTAATGAACCACGTTTTATTTTTCTGGGCGACCTGGAACGCCACGCACTTCTCTGCTTTGATTCTCATATCTAATTTTGCCAAGGAGCTGTGCTCTGTATGGATTTGCTTCTTGGCGTCTCCTGTGTCTTTTCCAATCAGGACCAGGTCGTCCGCAAACGCAAGAATGGAGACTTTTTCGTTTATTATCTGAACGCCCTACGTCGTCATTTCTATTTCCGCTATCAGTGGATCTATTATCAAATTAAATAGAAGAGGGGATAGCGGATCTCCTTGTTTACCCCTCTTCTTAGGGTCATCATGATTTTGCCGTCGCCTTTACTTGTAGATATCTCAGTCGTTTGATCCTCATATATGTTTTCTATATATTCGGCGACAGCAGCTGAGATACCTTTTATTTTCAGACCGTCGCTAATACAGCTGTGGGGCACCGTATCAAACGCCTTAGCGATGTCGATGATTGTGAAAACACCCCCGTTATTGGCCGTCATCTCTTTAATTGCTTTATCGAGGACGGCAATGTTGTGCTTACAGCCATCCTCTTTTATAAAGCCCTTCTGTCGTGTGTTTTGGGTAACATGTCCCCGCAGTCTATTGTCCAGCATTGCAGAGTATAGCCTACCCAGTAGGGAACCAATTGTAATAGGCCTCCAGTTCCCTATTTCTTTAGTGTTCTTTCCCGCTTTGGGGATCAACGTGGTGCGGTTTCTTTTCCACGTATCTGGGTAGGCTCGAAATAGCATTAAAGTGTTAAATATCTTGGACAATAGCTGCTGGGCTCCTGTCTTACGAAGGTGCGCCTTTTTAACACCATCGACACCTGCAGCTTTATTAGTTTTGATTTTTCTCATTTTTTCAATCAATTGTAGTACGGTAATCGGTCTAAATATATCTTCTATGGGGAATATTTCGCTCGTGCCCCTTCCAAGCGCCGACAAGCTTGAGGCCGGTCCAGCCGAGCCCCATAAGCCGTCGTATAGGCTTTTAATTTCCGCCTTATCGGGGAGCTCAATGCGTTCCCCTGCCTTGATGTGCTCCTCAGCGACCGCTAAATCGACAAGTTTCCTAGGGCACTTTCTGTACAATTCCTGATATCGAGAGAAGACAAATCATTCCTTACGGGCGCGGTCGCTCTCCCTATTGTTCATACTTTTCTTTTTCTTTTTACCCGTAGGAGATTCGTCAGTTTGCCCTTCTTTCAATTTCTCCGTAAACTTTATTATAATTCACCTGATATCGGGAGTACCCACCATATCCTCCCTAGCCCATCGCTGAAGCACCTCCTCTATTTCTTTAAACTCATTGTTATCCTCCAGTGAATATGCAAGTATTGCCTCACTTAGGGCCTCTTGCCAGATTTCATCTTTACCGTCATCGGCCCCAAGGGAGTTACCCGCTATTTCATCGGTGGCCGAGATGTATGAGGTGCTGGTGGAGTTTGTCTCAGTTAAGCTATCCTCTTCGGCCACCGTGCCCTGAGCGGACAAGCACCTGCTTTTTATCACTAATTTGTTTCATAGTCCTTCCGGGTAGGAACTCCTGAATGCGCACATTAGGATGCCTCAAATGCTTGAAGCGCGCATTCAGGTATATTAAAAGCTCTGTTTCTTCTTTGGATCAGACCGAGGTGCTACTGACTGGTCTGTTCCTACCCTGTTTAGAGCCACAAGCCATTCTTTTGACTTTCTAACGTCTGCGTGCCGCAACCTTCCATGTTGCGACAATCCCCTTTGCGTTTTAAAACTGCCCCTGCAGGAATCACATTTGTATGTATTGTCCGCCCTCTCGACAAATCCTTTGCACTTCGAGAGGCGGCATTTACATCCGGGCAGCTTTTCGAATGTTTTCATACAAGTTGCACACCTTCATAAGATCTTACTGCCCGAGTGCAATTCCTCCACATGTTCTATAAATTTTGATTCATGCAGGTACCTTCTGTCGTGGCCCTCCGTACCACAAATTATACATCTTATTTGCCCGCTCAGAGGCAGATCCACTGTAATATCCATTGCGTTGTCCGTTGGCAGGCCATGTCGTCGTATGTTAGTCCTCCTATCCGTAACGGACATGTCCGAAACGGAGGTCCCAGCACTGGGGACCCCCATGTCCGAGACATCATCGTTTCCACTCATCATTTGGGTTGTTACCAATAAACTCTGTGTGTAAAGTCCAATCGTGTCCGTCTCATAACCTAAGGAAAGCCGGGTAGTGAGTGCAGACAACCAAGGAGGTCCGGCTTGCCGCCAGCTACCACTTCTAATAATATTAGTATTAATACTACTAGCCACCCGAGAGTCATGATGTAAATTTGCTAAGTTCCAGCGACGTATTGCTTTCACAATACGCGAACCTTACGATAACACGACCCATCCAGCTCTACGCCGCCTTCCGGCAATAGCCCGATTATATATAACATCGCAAAATCGATGTCTTCGGGAGGGTTTGGGCACATGGTGCCCCAAAACATTCACCATCTTTCTTTCATTATTTTAAGCGGCCGACGGGTCACCTTTACTCCTAGCTCGGGTAGGTGGGGTCGCTACTCCCCAACGGTGTGCACCTACACAGCCCTGCCTTAGCAAATCTTTAGTAAAAAGCGAAAGATTTATGCGTGATTTGAAAGGAAACCAGAGATTCACATAGGGAGAAGATGAGTACGAGGGAGGTAGCAAATGATATCTATGCCTAGTACTGCGTTTTTTCTGAAACCAAGCTTTCCCATAGGGAGAAGGTAAGTATGAAGAAGGTAGCACGTTATATCTGTGCCTTATACTCCGTTTTGCCTGAATCCATGCTTTCCCATAGTGCGAACATGAGTATGAAGGAGGTAGCACGTTATATCTACGCCTTATAATGCGTTTTGCTTTAATCCATGTTTCCCATTAGGAGAACGTGAGTATGAAGGATGTAGCAAGTTATATCTATGCCTAACACTGCGTTTTGCTTGAAACCAAGCTTTCCCATATGGAGAAGGTAACTATGAAGGAGCTAGCGCGTTATATCTATGCCTTATACTGAGTATTCCATGAATCCATGTTTTCACATCCAGAGAACATGAGTATAAACGAGGTAGCACTTTGTATCTATGCCTTATACTGAGCTTTGCCTGAATCCAAGTTTTCCCATCGGAAGAAGGTAAGTATGATGGAGATAGCACTTTATATCTATGCCTTACACTGCATTTTTCCTGAATCCGCGCTTTCCAATAGGGAGAAGATGAGTATGAAGGAGGTAGCACGTTATATCTATGACTTAATCTGCGTTTTGCGTGAATTCATGTTTCCCATCAGGAGAACGTCAGTATGAAGGAGGTAGCACGTAATATCTATGACTTATACTGCATCTTGCCTGAATCCAAGCTTTCCCATAGGGAGAACATGAGTATGAAGGAAGTGGCACGTTATATGCATGTCTAGCAGTGCGGTTTTGCCTGAGTTTTCAATCCTGTGCCAGGAGAACATCAGTTTGAAGGAAGTGGCACACTATATCTATGCCTCATACTGCGTTTTTCCTGAATCCATGCTTTCCCATAGGGTGAACATGGGTATGAAGGAGTTAGCAAATTACATCTATGCCTAATACTGCGTTTTGCCTGAAACCAAGCTTTCCCATAGGGAAAAGTTTAGTATGAAGGAGGTAGCACGTTATACCTATGCCTTACACTGCGTTTTGCCCGAATCCACGCTTTCCAATAGGGAGAAGATGAGTATGAAGGCGATAGCACCTTACATCTATGCCTTATACTGAGTTTCGCCTGAACCTACACTTTCCCATAGGGAGATGGTGAGTATGAAGGAGGTAGCACGTCATATCTATGCTTTATACTGCGTTTTGCATGAATCCATGATTTCCCATAAGGAGATCATGAGTATGAAGGAGATAGCACGTTATGTCTATTCCTTATATGGCGTTCTGCATGAATCCATGCTTTCCCATAAGCTGAACATGAGTATGAAGTAGGTAGCCCGTTACATCTATGCCTAATATACCGTTTTGCGTGAAACCAAGCTTTCCCATAAGGAGAACATGAGTATGAAGGAAGTGGCACGTTATATCTAAGGCTTGTACTCCGTTTTGCATGAATTCATCTCTTCCTATCAAGAGAACCTGAGTATGAAGGGGGTAGCACGTTATATCTAACCCTTATACTGCGATTTTCCAGAATCCATGCTTCTCCATAGGGAGAAGATGAGTATGAAGGAGGTAGCACGTTATATCTACGCCTTATACTGCGTTTTGCCTGAATCCAAGCTTTCCCATAATGAGAAGGTAAGTATGAAGAAGGTAGCACGCTATATCTATGGCTTATACTGCGTTTTGCTTGAAATTAATGTCTGACCGTCAAGAGAACATGAGTATGAAGGAGTTAGCAAATTATATCTATGCCTAATACTGCGTTTTGCATGAAACCAAGCTTTCCCGTAGGGCGAAGGTAAGTATAAAGGAGGTAGCGCGTTATATCTATGCCTTACACTGCGTTTTGCCTGCAACCACGCTTTCCAATAGGGAGGAGATGGATATGATGGAGGTAGCACGTTATATCTATGCCTCAGACTGCGTTTTGCCTGAATCCAAGCTCTCCCATAGGGAGAAGGTAAGTATGAAGGAGGCAGCACGTTATATCTATGCCTTACACTGCGTTTTGCCTGAATCCATGCATTCCCATATTGCGAAGGTAAGTATGAAGCAGGTAGCACGTTACATCTATGCCTAATATAGCGGTTTGCGTAAAACCAAGCTTTCCCATAAGGAAAAGCTAAGTTTGAAAGAGCTGGCACATTATACCTATGCCATACACTGCGTTTTGCCAGAATCCAAGCTTTCCCAACAGGAGAACATGAGTATGAAGGAGGTAGCACGTTATATCTATGACTTATACTGCGTTTTGCCTGAATCCAAGCTTTTCCATCAGGAGAAGATGAGTATCAAGGAGGTAGCACGTTATATCTATGCGTTATATTGCGTTTTGCCTGTATCCAAGCTTTCTCATGGGGAGAACGTGAGTATGAAGGAAGTAACACGTTATATCTGTGCCTTATACTGCGTTTTGCATGAATCCATATCTTCCTATCAAGGGAACAAGAGTATGAAGCAGGTAACACGTTATACCTATGCCTTATACTGCGTTTGCCTGAATCCACGTTTTACCCTCAGCAGAACCTGTGTATGAACGAGGTGGGGCGCTATATCTATGCTTTACTCTGCGTATTGCCAGAATCCATGCTTTCCCATGAGGAAAACATGAGTATGAAGGAGGTAGCACGTTATATCTATGCCTTATACTCCGTTTTGCCTAAATTCATATCTTCCTTTCAAGGGAACATGAGTATGAAGTAGGTAACATGTTATATCTATGCCATATACTGCGTTTTGCTTGAATCCACTGTTTCCCATCACGAGAACTTGAGTATTAAGGAGGTGGCACGTTATATCTATGCCTTCTACTGCGTTTTGCCTGAATCTACGCTATCCCTTCAGGAGAACATGAGTATGAAGGAGGTAGCACGTTACATCTATGCCTAGTACTGCGTTTTGCCAGAATTCAAGCTTTCCTATAGGGGAGAACACGAGTATGAAGGAAGTAGCACGTTATATCTATGCCTTATACTGCGTTTTGCCTGTATCCAAGCTTTCTCATGGGGAGACCGTAAGTAAGGTAGCACGTTATACCTATGTCCTATACTGCGTTTTGCCTGAATACATGCTTTCCCATCATTAGAAGATTAGTATGAAGGAGGTAGTACGTTATATCTATGCCTTATACTGCGTTTCCCCAGAATCCAAGCTTTCTCATAGGGAGAACACGAGTATGAAGGAAGTAGCACGTTATATCTACGCCTTATACCGCGTTTTGCCTCTATCCAAACTTTCTCATGGGGTGGCGGTAAGTATGAAGGAGGTAGCACGTTATATGTGTGCCTTAAACTGCGTTTTCCCTAAATTGACGTCTTCCAATCAAGAGTATATAAGTATGAAGGAGGTAGCACGTTATATCTATGCCCTAAACTGCGTTCTGCCCGAATCCATGCTTTCCCAATAGTAGAACATGAGTATGAAGGAGGTAGCACGTTGTATCGGTGCCATATACTTCGTTTTGCCTGAATTCTTGTCTTCATATCAAGAGATCATGAGTATGAAGCATGTAGCACGTTACATCTATGCCGTATACTGCTTTTTTCCTGAATCCAAGCTTTCCCATCAGGGGCAGGTATGTATGAAGGAGGTAGCTACTCATGTTCTCCTGATGGGAAGACATGAATTCAGACAAATGGCGGTATTAGGCGTAGATATAACGTTCTACATCCTTCTTACTTACCTCATCCCTATCGGAAAGCCTAGATTCAGGCAAAACGCAGTATTACGCATAGATACAACGTGCTACCTCCTGCATACTCATATTCTCCATATTCGAAAGTGTGGATTCATGCAAAACGCAGTATAAGGCATTGATATAACGTGCTACCTCCTTCATGCTTACCGTCTAGGTGGGAAGGCTTGGATTCAGGCAAAATGCAGTTTAAGGCATTGATATAACGTGCTACCTCCTTCATATTTGCCGCCTCCCTATGGGAAAGCTTGGATTCATGCAAAACGCACTGTAAGGCACAGATAAAACGTGCTAGCTCCTTCATACTTACCGTCTCCCTATGGGAAAGCATGGATTCAGGCAAAACGCAGTATATGGTATAGATATAATGTACTACCTCCTTCATACTGATGTTCTCCTGATGGGAAAGCAATGATTCAGGCAAAACGCAGTATAAGGCATAGATATAACGCCCTAGCCCTTCATACTAACCTTCTCCCTATGGGAAAGCTTGGATTCATGCAAAACGCACTGTAAGGCATAGATATAACGGGGTACTTCCATCATACTAACCATCTACCTATGGGAAAGCTTGGATTCATGCAGTACGTAGTATAAGGCATAGATATAACGTGCTACCTCCTACATTCTAACCGCCTCCCTGTGGGAGAGCTTGGATTCAGGAAAAACGCAGTATAAGGCGGAGATATAACGTGCCACCACCTTCATACTCATGTGCTCCTGATGTGAAAACGTGGATTCAGGCAAAATGATGTATAGGGCGTAGATATATCGGGCTACTTCCTTCATACTCATGTTCTCTTGATAGGAAGACATGAATTGAGACAAGACGCAGTATAAGGCATAGATATAACGTACTACCTCCTTCAAACTGATGTTCTCCTAATGGGAAAGCTTGGATTCAGGCAAAATGCAGCATAAGTCATAGATAAAATGTGCTACCTCCTTCATACTTACCGTCTCCCGATGGGAAAGTTTGGATTCAGGCAGAACGCAGTATAAAGCATAGATTTAACGGGCTACCCCCTTCATACTCATTTTCTCTTGATAGGACGACATGAGTTCAGACAAAGCGCAGTATAATGCATAGATGTAACGTGCTACCTCCTACATACTTACCGTCGCCCTGTGGGAAAGCTTGGATTCATGCAAAACGCAGTATAAGGCAGAGATATAACGTGCTACCTCCTTTGTACTCATGTTCCCCTGATGGGGAAGCGTGGATTCAGGCAAAACGCAGTATAAGTTATAGATATTACGTGCTACCTACTTCATACTGATGTTCTCTTGATAGGAAGACATGAATTCATGCAAAGCGCGGTATAATGCATAGATGTAACGTGCTACCTCCTACATACTTACCGTCGCCCTGTGGGAAAGCTTGGATTCATGCAAAACACAGTATAAGGCAAACATATAACTTGCTGCATCCTTCATACTCATGTTCTCCCTATAGGAATGCATGGATTCAGGCAAAACTCAGTATAAGGCAGAGATATAACGTGCCACCTCCTTCATTCTCATGTGCTCCTGTCTGGAAAACATGGATGCACGCAAAACGCAGTATAAGGCGTAGATATAACGGGCTACCCCTTTCATACTCATGTTCCCTTGATAGGAAGACATGAATTCTGACAAAACGCAGTATAAGGCATCGATATAACGTACTACCACCTTCATACTTACCGTCTCCCCATGGGAAAGCTTGGATTCAGGCAAAACGCAGTATGAGACAAAGATATAACGTGTTACATCTTTCAAACTCATGTTCTATTGATGGGAAACCATGGGTTCTGGCAGAACGCAGTATAAGGCATTGATATAACGTGCTACCTCCTTCATACTCACCTTCTCCCGATGGGAAAGCGTCGATTCAGGCAATATGTAGTATAAGGCTTGGACATAACGTGCCACCTGCTTTATACTCATGTTCTCCAGATTGGAAAGCATGGATTCAAGCAAAACGCCACATAAGGCATATATATAACGGGCCACCTCCTTCGTACTCATGTTCTCCCGATGGGAATTCGTGGATTCAGGCAACATGCAGCATGAGGCACATATATAACGTTCAAGCTCCTTCAATCTGATGTTCCGCTGTCACTGGGTCGTGAATTTATGCAAACCGCACTACTACACTTAAATATAGCGTGAAATGTCCATTATAAACACGTTATCCCAAAGGGAATGCATGGATTTAGACAAGACGCAGTACAAGGCCTAGATATAACGTGCAACCTCCTTCAAACTGTTGTTCTCCTGTACTGGGTCGTGAATTTAGGCAAACCGCACTATTTGACTTAGATATAACGTGCTATGTCTTTCATGCTCATGTTCTTCGGATTGGAAAGCATGGACTCAAGCAAAACGCCGTATAAGGCATAGATATAAATGGCCTTGATACTCGTCCTATCATGCGCAGACAGTGCTGCGGCTGCCTGTTACCTGTTTTCCGCGAGTTGCGATGAGATGCAACTAAATGCAACAAAATGTGATGCATAGACACATCCAAGGTTTCAACGATGAGATTTAACGTGTGCGAACATAATGTCGGTTATAGATAACTAATGAATTAAACTTAAATTTACGTATGTACCTATGTATTAAAGGCGTATGGGACATGAAGGTAATTAGAAGGTAAATGAAAATAATTTTCAATAAACATAAAATAATTTTTATTGTTCATTTCCATAATTCAATGTAAGTACATAATAATAATAATAATATTGAGCGATATTGTCTATTTATTACAAGTTTCATAAAGAATATCCTCTGATGCGTATGTAAATAGTTCCCAATCTACAAGCGATTCGTCATCTACATAGTTTTACGGACCACCTTGTTCAGTGGGTTAGATTGAACGACGCGATCGTGCAAGATGAGGCAATAAGCGGTAGTATTTGGCAGTATATCCTCTTTGCACTCAAACTCTATTCTCACGCCCTCGGTGGCATTTTTTGCGGATTCATTTTGTCACGAGCAATCAATGGCTGCGAGAGGAGCGCAATGTAGAAATGTTGCCATGGATAGGGATGATCCATCGCGATCGCATCCATAATAAGATTTGCGAAAACGGGAAAACATGTCGAACAAGAGGGAGTATTTCTTTTTATCAAACTCCAAATTCATATCGTAGTGATAAAATTCCGAGTTCAGATAGAGTTTAACATTGGATAATTTGCAATAGTCGAATATTGCGACATCTTTCGACACGGTATTCTTTGCCAGTCTGCAGAGCAAACATCACATATCGCGGCTTCTCCAGCTGAGAGGTTGTCTTCACGGTCCACGAATGCTTGGTCGTGCTATGCAACAGTTGAAAATCGTACAAATGCCAAGAACGAAAACTCATATTTAAGAATCGCCCACTCTCTAATTCTTGCAGCAGTGACAATTTATTGACCTCGTTCAATAGCACATTGGGCATACGCCATTGTACTTCGAATAATTCAATCGAAACATCCGCCGGTTGGTCAAATCCGTATACGCAAGTATTCTCATTTCGAGAGCGTATCAGAATCAACTCGTCACGAGCATTGATCAAAACACCCTCAAAATCTTCGCAAAATCCTTGCAGCATGTTGAGCGGTACGCAAGTGTTGAAGTAGCCTTCGACAAGATCGTGAGTTAAATCCCATACAGCCTCATTCTGCACCATACCTCTATCCCATGCTAGAGAGATATAATTTTTTATCGTTGAAGTTATTCCAACGTTTCTGTCGCACTAGATTTCTACACCATAGAGTTCATATCGAATTTCATCGAACATGAACGCAGCGCAATTGTTGCCCAATACCAGCCTCGTATCTTCTTCTTGTAACTTGTACACCGTTGATTTTCCCTCGATGCGTATACAGCTTTCACGTGGTAACGTGTACAAACCCTGATGTTATATAAGTATTTGTGTTTCATCGCTATACCCCTGTGACGTGTTAAAGTACGGATTATACATATGAGTCTCAATCCTGACGATACGATCGTCAAAGATCGGCTCACCTCCAATATTCAAAATGTGAGTCATTGTTTTTTTTCACGGAGTTTGTACAACAAACCCCAACCATTTCAAACAATCTCTATTCAAGGCAATAAGCTTCTTTTTAACGCAACCAGATACCCATTTACTGTCACCCGATACCGATACAGCCGATCGTCGTCTCTCGAAAATGTCGTCCGTCGAATATGTATTGTCTCTCGCGCGCCTCGTCTCGTTCAGCACGAGCGTATTATATACCATACATGTACACCAACAAGCGCGTATTATCGTCGTCGTTGCCGTATGTGCAATCTAACGGCTATCTTTTCTCCTTAAAAATCGAGCTGTCGTCCGTCTTAATCTATAATGCGTATCGTTAAGTCAGTAATACTCTGCGCGACGATCAGCAAATAAATGATCTGTGGCGGTGTTTCCGATAATTTATATCCCGGCGGCACGCTCGGCGAAAACTCGTGTACCATGTGCACGCACGTATCGTTGCTGTATGCACCAGCGAACACGTTGCATTCTAACCGAATAATATTTACGCCGATGATGTTAATTGATGCAACCGAGTCGTGCCACTGCCTCAGCTGCAACACCCCATTGGACGAAAATCCCAGTAATAATCCTATATTATCGGGTTTGCTGAAGTTTATTCGTTTAGCGTTCTTTATTTCAATCTCGTGTTACTGTTAGTACGATTCACTAGCGGATATTCGTTCGCATCATCATTCTCATCCTTATCATCGTCATAATCATCGTCATCGTCAATAATGCCGACTTTCTTCTTTTCCGCTACATTGTTGGGATATTTTCGTAAAATCTCACGTTTCAGATACTCGTCTATCACACGCAGTTCGTACAAACCCTCGGGAATGACAATCTTCGCGTCATCTTTGTCGAAATAAAATTTATTATTCCACGTATTCACATTCGGTATCGGATAGTAAGTTTCAAAGTCTATTAGACCCAGTTCGTAATCGTGATCGCTCAAATCTATGGCTGGGATGTAGCTTACCGCTAGGGCGCTACTCTTACCCGTCAACGTAAATGTCAGTGACATGTTTTGAAACAGTCGCAAGGAATACTGACGTTCGATGGTGGAACATCAGAGTTTAAATGTAAATGTATCGTCGATCGTTTGGAGAAACCATAAACACAGTTGTCTGCAATTGCTCTGATCGAATCCTTGATAAGACGTACGATTGTATTGGATTTCTGTCGCATTCTTTTCGATATATTGCATCAACTCTTGCGGCTCGCGAAGATTTCCGGAACTATCGAATTACACAGCGCGATCTCCTCTCTCCTCATACGCTACCCAATGATTACCGGGACCGTCGGAGTCATCCAGATTGACAATTCCGCTTTCGTTTCGTCGCATGCCGTCTATTGGTAAATTATTGCGCAAAAAAATTCCTCTAAAGGACGGTATACTCATACATCTTGCTAGATGTTCCAATTGTACATTAGTCGTTATACCTGCAGGTATTTTTAATGTTTCTTGACATTTTTTTTCTTCTCAGGATACCTCGTCCACGCTTGTACGGAGCGAGATAAAGTCCATGACCTTCCATGACGCGGTTATGGCGCCTCAGCTCCTCCAGCTGTCGTTGCGCCGCCTAGTTATCGTTTACCGCCTTTGCGATTCCCGCTGCCCCGCCAGCCAAGAATCCGAGAGCTCCCAATAATGGTAGCAATGGCAAAATACCGCCACGCTTCGCCATTGGAAGTATGCGCTTTTTCATCTTCTTCTTCTTCTTCTCCTCCTGTTTCTTCGCAGATGTCGATTTTTTCGTTTTCGAAACCATACCGAATTTTTTGCTTTCATAGTCGCCCACACTGCTGTAGCGGCAGCTCTTTCACCGAGAGTCGAATATTTCGCGGTGACGCGTTTTCGCTCTCTGGTAGCGAGTATGTTATCCGCAACGTGTTGTTCAGCGAGATCGTTGCTAAGGGAATAGACTATATTGTGTTCGCGACACGCCGCACCCAGAGGATTGATACCTCGATCACCTCTCGCCAATCGTTTCTCCAAATAAGTTCGCGGGCAGCAAAATTGGTAGCCAGGGATATGTAATTCGATAGGTAGTGCGTTTATCACACGACTCAACAGGCCGCAACCTTTTACTCTCGTTCTCGTCGTCGTCGTCGTCATCTTTGGCATTCGGCGCGATTCTTTATCAACAGTGTCAAACCGCCTATATGCGTTCGTTGCCACGGCAAGCTACAATGATCCCAAACACTGGCGATACTGTTCGACATCCGAATCGACCTTTATGCATTCCGGCAGAATCTCCAACAAATAATGTTCGTAGTTACCGAATTTCTGTAGTAAAACTGTCTTCGTGATAAATTGTAATTGTTTTGCGGTTATCCTCCGTTGGTCCTCCACATAAAAGAATATTTTGCACACTCAGCAAAATCGTCTAAGCCGACTCTATAAATACCACCGACATCGCAACCTGCGTTGCAAATAAATTGTGGTCCTAAGAGGGAAGGGCAAATATGCGTTTCGTAAAACAATCGACGGCGATCAAAGTGAGCAATTTCGACGGTAAAATGTAACTGATGTCCGAGGGAAACATACGCAAGCATGGAAACATGCTACCGACCACCATACGCGGTCTCATTTGCGGTACTTCGAACCGTGGCAAGACCAACGTGTTGATAAGTTTGTTGGAAAGCCCGAACGGTGCGCATTTCGAGAACGTATACGTGTATTCGAAATTGCTTCAACAACCGAAACATCAATACTTGGAGAATTTACTAGCACTGATCGATGCGATCGGATATTTTTCATTTTGCGATGTTATTCCGCCGAGCGAGACGCTTCCGAATTCCGTTTTTATCTTTCATGACGTGGTACTTTACAAGCAAGATACGACAAGAGTGTACTTCGAAATGGGTCGACTCTTGAGCGTCGACTGCTTCTATCTCTGTCAGACACATGCAAAGATACCTAAGCATCTTATACGCGACAATGCGAATTTGTTAATTTCATTCTAACAGGATGGTACGAATTTAAAACATGTGTACAACAATATGTCCTATTAGGATTTCTGCGCATTGTGTCACGTTTGTTGGAAACACAAATACGGATTCGTAGTGATAGATAAAGACAGAGCGTTCAACAATGTACGATACAGGAAGGGATTTAACGAATTTCCGATGCCGCGATGCGATTAGTAATCGTTGATACATCGACTGGGCAACGTCTGTGATCGTGAAAAGATTTGTTTCCAACTTAATAGCGGCATGTCAACCGTCGATATCGATCCAGGCAATGGCGGCCGCGGCGGTGGCGAAGAGATTAGAGATCGCGAAATACTAGCGTGAGAGATCGCCAAAACGAGAACGTCTATTCGCAAAAAGTGTCGCGCCTTGAAAACCGATAATATGGCGGAAGATGTCGCATTGGAAAAACATTTCAAGCCTATTACGGATCCTTTGAAACAGATCGTCGAAAACACTGTTAACGATGACAATGATGGGTCTAGCCCTGTTGCTTCAAGTATCGATCCGATGGCTATCGGAGATAAAAACAATATGATATTATCCGAACAAAACGGGCATGAAGAGATGAAGAAGAACGAGGGTCGGATGAAACGGAAACGATCAGCTATTTCATCACCAATTACTAATTTCACTCCCACCAAAGCGAAAGGATCGAACGAAAGACCGACAACGACGACGACGACGAAAACGACCCCATGTAATCAAGCACGCAGGAAACATTACAAGCAGTCGCCGATTCAACCTCTATTGACCGTCGATGTTTTCGAAACCGACGACGACGGCGACGGCGATTCGTTCGTATCATCCGATCAACTCGAGTTGAAAACGCCCGAAGGTCGGGAGATGTTACGGAATCACTTCGACCCATTGGGACAAAAATACATGGGGGCTGCGTAGAGCAGCAACAAAGACAGCAACATGGATCATGTTTACGGTGTTTATTTTAACAATGATGGAACAATGCTCGGCGATAAACGTATCGACATAGACGCGAACGAAAATATAATCGTAGACGGAATAAGATATGCCCAAACACCGAGTCTATACGAGTTGATTTTGAGGATAATTCCGACGATACCTCATACACCGAGAACGATAAGGAAAAATACAAACACATATTGCTGTCGCCAAACAAGCCTAGACGCGATCACAACGTGTTTAATCCTGTACTGGGTAATAAGGGATACAACTATAAGCATGTAATAGCGCCCTTATTGTCTTCTCGGAAAAATTGGGAAAGGGGTAAACGTGCCGAGCGTTATGACGCTAGGCGACAATAAAATCGATTACGTGCATTGGAATGATCCCAACGAGTTGGTAGATCGTCTTCCATTGCTGGAAGCCTCGCGTTAAGCGGGCAACAGCGCTCACGACAATGAAATTCTGTCGATTATCAAGGAACTTCGCTAAGCTGGTCTTATTATATATTAAAACTACGCGTGTGTTAATCGATCAGTCAGTGTCGAAATGCGTATCGATATATTTGGAATATCGCTCGGAAGAGACAGAACGATGGTTAGATCATATTATCGATGGAGCGGATTGCTTAGAAATCACGTGCGTGACAACGCGCTTTGTCTGAGTGCCGCCGACTTTGATGCGAAATCGAGGAAAACACGGCGCGCTGCGCATCCAGAAGCTGGCGGTGACGTCGTTACCAAACGTTACGTGAAACAAATTGTAAAAATGTTGAAAGATCGACAAGATGAATTCGGTGGAAGTATGATCAAACTTCAGGAAAACGTACAATCGTTACGAATCACGTTAAATGAGATCGAAACCTGTTGGCAGGGGATTTTACGAATATGAGCTGCATCGCGTAGCAAATTCCGACGTGTATCTCGTGGAAAATGTGTTGCGCAGGAAAGGCGACGAGATTTATGTGCAGTGGCTAGAGTTTGACGTCTCGCACAACTTTTGGATACGTTAAAATAATGGATTGTAGATATACACAAGTTTTCATTATTGTTAGAACACAGTACTCATTTTTATTAGAATATATACAATAAAACAATATAATAATGATAGTATTAACAATATACTTATACAATTTTACGTTATTGAAATTTTTTTATTTACAAGGGTACCCGATAATGTCCCCATGGTAACGTATCGGTGGAATCGGGCACATTGTATCGTTTATTATCAAACTGACGTAGAGCAATTTTAGTCTCTCGTATGGTATACACATCGTGCAATTTGGATCTTATACAAGACTGATGTCGCGTCATTTCAACTTCCTTGTTTACACACCGCGACGAATCGTCGAACGTTATCGATCTGACCATGCCGCTAGTTTTGATACCCTTCACTTTTTTCGTGTCCGTCTTACCGTTTAGTCTCAGCGCGTACATGTTTGCTCTGTGTCCAACGAATTCTGTCATAATCGCCCTATTGTTTTCGTCCTTCAACAGACCGGGCACTTCCTTATGCGCATGGTTTCGTAGACGTCCTCGCACTGGAAACGATATATCCGGCTATCCGTATTCGTGTACATAATTCGGCATTTATCGTGATACAACGGTAACATCTATTCGTAATGAAACTCATACAAACAAGTCTTTGGTACATCGAGTATATACATACCCACATGGATCGGTTTATTGAACTTCACCTCGAGATTACACAATTCAACGGCGACAAGATTCTCCGAAAAGACGCTTCCACTGTGGAAATTGGGTTTCGCGATCAATGCATCAGCGCAGTGTCTTCCATCCCATTTTGTCACAAGTTTTACGACAACGTGATTGCGCACATTCTCCATAGTTTTTTCGAACACCGCATTGTTCATTAGTTTATACAAATTTTTATCAAAATCGTTGGTCGCGCGTGTTCGAAATTGCGTATTAAGTTCAATGTACATGCGTGACTATGCAGATTGTGCGAATTGTAGTACACGATGAATTTTCGCAACGCGAAGCCTGCGACGTATACACGCTTTTTATCGTACAGCGTGGCGAGCAACTTGTCCTGGCGTTTACCGGGCGGTTTATCGCGTGTCGGACAGAACGGTAGGTCGGTGTGCCCGTCGTGCACTCGTTGCGGATACTCCAAATCCACTTCGATAGTGTAGCCTATAGGAGAATCTATCGCGATCGACGACACGTCAAAATTCGATACTTCCTCGACCCATCGTATTTCTGCGTAGGGCAACGGCTGACACATTGCCCAACACTACAAGTTGTTAACGTTAAAATACATGAGATCCGATGTTGGCTTCGATGGATCGTACGATTGCATGTAGTCTTTATTAGCACGCGCGTATCTGATCGAACACTGACTTAGATCACCGCGTATACCACGTTCGATACACAGAACCATGACGATGTCGCTGAGTAGTTCGAAGTTAATACGCGTATACTTTAGCATGGCGTCCCATGTAAAGCCCGGCAAGGTGTAATAATGAGCGGGATCCAATCCATAACTTTGAACGCAACTATTGCGAAAATTTTCGAAAACATCGGCTCATAACAAGACATCGACCTTCATGTACAAGTAGCTATATTCGCCTAATGTTTGGATGCAGAACCGTCGCCAGATGTTCGCGACGTGCGCGTAGTGGCTCTCGGATATCGTGTCGCAGGTTAAAGAACTGTAAAATGACTCGCGCAGCGGTAAACACGGATCTTGTAACTTGTCGACGCAGTTCCCGTATTCGTACGGAAAGATGCCTTTTCGCGTCAATAAATCAAAGTTTTCGATGGACAAATGCGAAAATTCAGAATGCAAGATTTTAAGTTTATCTTTGTTTAGGAAGGATGCCAATCTGTCTAAGCTGGTATTGCGAAATTTATATGAATCGATGAATCGCTATTTCACACATATTTTGTTCACGTCTTCCGTAGGTTTAACTTTTTTTGTGAACGGGATATATTGTTCCTTTGTTATCGGTAACAAATCGATGGTACCTGCAAATGTATTAGCTATTTCTCTGATAATAAAATGCGCAGTATAACAGCTTAAATTGAGAAAAATTACGGGAATGCAATGCGATTCTTTGTAATTTAGATTGCAATTTGAATGCGCGGGACCTCTGTATCGTCCAGTCAGATGGCAATGATCGCGTACCCGTTTGTCGTCTTGAGCGAACGGTTTTTCGCATACGTGGCAGTGCGTTGCGCTACGAAATGCATTCCACAGTTCTTTCGTCAATTGTTCCATGGTTGCGTTATCGTATATGATAGCCTTTAAGCGACACGCTAATTGATGCAGTTCTTTGGCGAACCACGAGACGCAATTGCTAACGGGAGCCGCTCTTTCCTACAGTAAATGCCGAAACTTAACCATTTGTCGTCCTCGTTATGTAATATGATCACGCAGTCGTTCATTTTCCCAGAGTCTACTGCATGCGTGTGCAACTTCTTCTCCGAATAGAAATAATGTAAACATCTGCAAACTTAAAAATTGTTTTCAATATCGTGGCAGAGAAGACACTCGCAACGTTCTCTTAAGCATATATATGTATACATACAGGTGGCAGATATACTTTTTGACCTTCTTGTTGCTTAATTGCAAACTCACGATCCTAGATAGATTCTTGATACACGCGAAATGTCATAATTTGTCATTTCGCGGATCTTGCACGTACAGCAAATTGGCGTGCTTGTCCATCTTTCAGCGTGTGAGGCGTATCGCAAGGACTGCCAGTTCTTCCTCTTCGGCCTTCTTTTCGATGCCATAAACGTTCACAGATATGTCGTTGATATGCTCAAATTTGTTAATTTGATCCAACGTCATCAGAGTCTCAATGTTCTGGAACTTCAACTCCGACGCGTAATTAGGAAACGAAATTACCCGATCAGTATGATTTTCGGCTAGACATAGAGCGGCAACCACCGCCCATGCGGAATATGCATTATCCGTTGATCGCACATTAACGACCGCTCTCTTCAACATTATTTCTCACGGCAGATCGATGTAACATCCCGCACGCATGGGATAATACTTGTTGATATTAATTGTTAAATTGAGAATGCGTGCCAATGCCTATCCGCTATCGCGTTCCTGAAATTAATCCAAAGATGCTAAAGTGGGCTCTACTACTCGTTGCACGTACCACTCGCGAAGATCTGAAGTTGGAAAGTGTTCGAAATCTGACCCAGAAAATTTTATATTAAAATAAATAATTTTCCCAGTCTTCGAATAGCCGGGAGAGGGAGAGTGGTATCGATAAAGGTTAAGAAATTGTCAACGCTGAGCTCTGTTTATATTGGTATTCCAACACGGAACACCGTTTATTTCGTTGATACAAGTTAAAAAGAATAAAATTTTCTTTTGTCCACCCGAGTTAATGGACCTGGCCTGGTTGGAGTCCAGCGGTCCGGCCGATCGTGTCTGGTCAGGATCTTCACCTCTGAACAATTGTGGACTGTATTAGATTTTAAATGTAAATATTTATTATTTCCAGGTCCGAGTCATACGGCTTATACCACGGCGTTAAGCCGTGTCGCGACGACTTCTTGTGTCGGCGATTAAACTTGTTAAGAAATTAAGTGTTGAGCATCGCAATGCTTCAACACATATAGATCCGACGTGTCGGTGTGTTTAGACCACGTCTCGGTAAATACCGAGAATCTACTCTCTCATCTGTGTATTCGACTCGCCTAATAGATAGACGATTCTATTGTAATACACACAACGTCTTCATTCCGTTCGTTCCCCTTGCGTGTGTGTTGTAAATACACACGAAATGCGTAGTCCCATGTTGGCCAGGTACATGGATCTGCAGAAACCGCAGAGCGCCTCCAGTATTACATTCGCAGAGCGGCTGGGGCTACTCTGCGATGTTCTTACATTATGGGTGCCTGCACCGCCGGGCCTATACCGCTACAGGCGTAGCTCAGTAGCATCTTAGCCATTGCAGTTTAGAAGAAACGGCCGTAGCTCAATCGTGCACAGATTGAGCGTATCCTGTGGCTTTTACAAGATCCCCGTGCGTGAACGGGCGTCCTCAGATTCATATTAATGCAACGGGAATAGGAACTAGTATCCTCCACTATAATACATCTGCTGATGGTAGGCAGGTTTTGAAGAAAGACGTACCCTATTCTGTGGACGTGCATCCCCTTAATGCTTCACAAATAAGGACAGCAGGGATACACGTGACAACTATAGGTGATTATTGTCGTCTTCGTCGAGCTCCGAAAGTCGGAGATCGTCGACTGTCCTTTCCTCTTGTCCAGAGGAACTCAGGTGTGATTTTTGTCAGTGAACCATAAGCAACTCATGTTTGTTCACCGACGTCACGGAGCTACAGGATGCAAAGTGCATGAATGTAGAATTGGAGAAAGCCATGTCCAATTCTCGAATCTCCCGCAAGTGTGACTGATGCGCGTAACTACGAAAATCGTAATGTTAACGTACCTTTCGACAAGCCAAACTTCAATCCGTGATTCTTTCCGTCTTTTTAGCGTATGACGACTACGTGCGTACTATACGTCCTTTTCGAGGCGAATTTTATAAACGGAATCAATCCTCGTTAGCGTGCACCCGGTATTAAATACCACGCGGAAGAAGTATGACTTTCTCTCTCACTTGCATATAGAAACGCCCTTTCTCAAAACGTTAGTTTCAATTTCGAATTTGACGAACCACGGACGTTAGGGACTCGTTAGACATCTTTTTTCTGCCTCGCGACTCGATTTCCTCAAGCGACAAAAGCCAAGGCCGCGTCGATGTTTACCTAATCTGCCGTTAAACATTGCTCGATTACCGTTGCGTTTAATGATGTACAACTCAGATGTCGCGAATCCAGGGGCGTCGTTATGCGCGATATCGCCCGAACCTCTTTCCGAAATGTACTTTTTTTAACAGAAAGAGTTCGCAGTTTCTCGGATTGATACTTCTATTGGCACATTTGTAGCCTGCCACAAATTCACCATTGAATATTGTTTTAATCTTAATACTACAATGCTTTTCAATCGCCCTCGTTACATGGTTGTGCACTATATCACTAGTATCTTCGAGGAAGTGTCGAGGTTCGATATGTTTAGAATTGATGATCGCGCCAGTCGATATAGTAATTTCGAAAGCCGTTTCTTTCTCTCGACAATTCAATCCGTTATCTCGCTCGTCATATCCAGCACCCGCGTATACGAAACGTCACCTTAAAGAATTTTTCAAACCTTCGAACTGCGAGATTCGAGCGATTAGTGACTGTTTCGTCCCAATCGCCAATCGAGGACGTTTAGCTCGACTACATTCCTCCAAAGATTGAAGACACTCGTCGCATTGTCGCTCCCACGCGTCGTAACCTTCCCTCGAACTCATAGGAGTTGATTCCTCCCACACACTACGTTCGATTTGCATATGTTGTTCTTCCATTGTAATATGCACGCTTCCGATTAGACTATACTGACACGGCACACATCGACCTCTTGATATATACTTTACCATAACATATAAGTTTGAGTCCATTCATCACATTTTTGTAGAATTCAGCTAATGCTGTTTGATAGACATCGTATCTGTCTTCTCAGATATTATTTATATGATACATTCCTATAGACGCGAAGATTCTGTATGATGTCATCGCTGACTTGTGATCCTCGGATATGGTTTCAAAAAAATTTGTAACGTCGCGTCTCGTAACCGTTACAACGTTATTCGATTTTTAGGCATGTTTCCTGTTGATGAAGTGGTTCGATACTGATTCGATAGCGATACGAGTGGTTCGATAGTAGTACAACAGTGGTTCAATAGTGGTTCAATGTGTTTCAATGTGGTTCGATAGTGATACAACAGTGGATCAATAGTGATTCAATTGTGGTTCACTAGTGGTTCACTAGTGGTTCAATGTGGTTCGATAGTGGTACAACAGTGGTTCGCTAGTGGTTCATTAGTAGTTCAATGTGGTTCGATAGTGGTACAACAGTGGTTCGCTAGTGCTTCATTAGTGGTTCAATGTGGTTCGATAGTAGTACAACAGTGGTTCAACGTGGTTCAATAGTGGTTCAATGTGGTTCGATAGTGGTACAACAGTGGTTCGCTAGTGGTTCAATAGTTGTTCAATAGTGGTTCTCTAATGGTTCGAACGAAGATATTGGTTCTTTGAACAATTAGATATTAACAATACTATGCGTCGCGAGAAACATGTAAAGAATTGCGCTTTGCAAAATGTATTTAAGTTACGTCATTGGTGGTTAATTCGTAATAAAGATTCATTAGAATCTTATATGTAATAAAAAAATCAATGTTATATCTATACTCTTTTAAATTACGTGAAAACGCGTCACAGATGCGACTTTTCTGAATGAAAATTTATTTTATCCCAGAACGTGGCCGTTGACATAACCTTGAACAAACAAATAGGTACATACGTAAATATAAGTTTAATTAATAACTTATCTATAACCAACATTATGTTCACACCCATTAAGTCTCACCGTTTGAGACCTTGGATGTGTCTATGCATCACATTTCGTTGCACTTAGGTGATCCTATTCGTCAGGTATCGCATCTGTCTTCTCGGCTATTATTTCTTTGGCATGTTCCTGTAGCCGCGAAGATTCTGTATTACTTCATCACTGACTGGTGATCCTCGGATATGGTTTCAACATTTGCTTTTTACCGGTATGACAACGTTTTCGCTTATGCTGTTTTCGGATATTATGTTATATTTAAACTACTACAGGCATTTCCACCACGAGCCCCAGAAAGACAACTAATCAGAATGTTGGAATGCGAGGACGCAATCATTTTTTCAATCCCGGGGGGAATGTTACACCGAACTGCGTACCGAATGAAGTAAACAAGATAAAGTCTCTATCACCTAAGGACAAAGACGGCTAACATGAAACTATACGAAACCATCTCGGAGCAAACCCCACTACTGACCATTAATCAAGGATATAAATTATAATTTTTTAAAAACCGCCTGGGTTTTTTTCGCGCGTAACAAAGAAAAGAATTAAACTGAACAGAGATCTGCTGATTATGATTAATAAAATTAATATGACATAATTATTGGATGATTTATCAAAAATAAAAGTTATTTCATTAGTGTGCATATTACTGTAAAATTCCCATAGATGCATAAAACTGCTTCGACACTTTATTGCACATGTATTCCTGATGTTTGTTTCAAATTCCTGTAGGGTCATTCCGTACCTGTTGTTAATTATCATATTATTTGCATGCATTTCAATTAGGTCTCTAAGCGTAGTCACCTCCACGTGGTGAGACCTGGCAATTGATATCGCTCTTCAAAGATTGCATACTCTATGAAAACAATATCAAGCTAAGAACTACGCAAATATCCCTAAACTCGGATTAAGATTATCAAATTCTTTTTTGATCTTTTGTATTAAATCAAATTGATAAAGTTATCAGAGTATTTCCAGTACTATATATATAGTATATAGTATATAGTATATATATAGTATATAGTATATAGTATATATATATATACATTACTGTATTAAATTTCCATTCATAATTCACTGCACACTTCACAAATTAAGATTAAAATACGTATTTACTTAAAACATTATGTTGTAATGTCTAATTAATCAGTAAACATTTCAATTGAAGTATGCGAGTGTGTACCACTGGACGAAAATAATGGATGGAAATATAAACTGCATAATTTATGTGTTTGAGTCGTTTCACTACACTTGTTGCATTTAGCTGATGCCATTCGTATGGAAATGAAAAAATAAAAAATTATTTCACTATTGAAAAATATTTCCATTTACCTTAAAATTATCTATCCCTCCCATAACGCTTAAAGAATGTATACCACTAATAAACTGAGCATTTATTAATATTAAGAGATTCTCATTTAACAAACTGGGAAGTATTCATACATGAAAGTTTCCAATTTAATATTTCTCTTTTAAAAACTTTTGACTAGGATAAAATTTTCTAAATTGCATTTAATTGCATACAGAGTTTAATAACGTATTTGACATAAACTAATAATTATTAATAACTTTAATAAAGAAGAATGAAAGATTGTTTTCACTTAATTTGCACTACAAATAAAATTTGCAGATCTTTAAATCTCCAATTCAAATTCCATGAATTGAAATAGTTATATCGAAGTTGTTCAGGAATACCTATATTTATTCTCACTCCTAAACCTCCGGGCATTTATAAATTTTAAAGAAAACTTCTCGTAATAACCATGTAGTCAGATTACATCTAACACAATCTTTTCCAAAAAAACAACTGGTTAACAAATAATAACTTTTTCGAGCATTACAGAAACAGCCCGTTACTTTAACTTACGAATCTTTAACCAGCTTTGAACCAACATCGCGCAGTATTACTGTTATGTACTACATTGAATTTTGGAAATGAACAATAAACATTATTTTCCATTAAAGAAAAATATTATTTGAGAAATATTTTAATTTACATTATAATTACCACTTTTACAACGGCACACCGCTTAACGAATTAAGATAAAATCCTCCTTTCCCAGGGTCACCGTGCCAATCGTTGGCGCTATCCCCCCTTCCCACGTGACGTCATTCCCTCCGAGCGACGGACCCCCCTCCCAGCGAGATGTCATTTCCTCCCGCCGGACACCCAGCACCTTACTCTCCCACCTCAGAGGACCAGGGTTAGAATCCTTCTATGTTGTCTACCAGCAATATTGGTATTTTATTTTTCGTAAATTAAGTACGAGGCAGCGATGAGCTGCTGCTCCTATGCTGCATAAATGTTTAAGAAAAAAAGTCCCTATCTACTTTAACGGGTCTGTAATTACTTGTCCGGGTGTGTCCAAATGGCACGCTGGTTACCACGAGCACCGAGGAAAGAAACCCCTTACAACAGACACACATGGAGTCAAGCGTGGTGTACTTCCACAAGATCCAACTGAAGCGAAAAGCGGATGGAAGATATCCCCATCCCGCTTCTTTTTGTATGGTGCCAAAGAACAAGCCATATACAGCTGGCAGGCCTAAGCCGACATAAGCTCGAAGTTAATGGTGCGGCGCAGTCCAAGTGACTCAAACGGTCAACATCATATGTCCATAGCTACTTCGTAACGAAACCACTGCCAAGGGAACGGGCTTGGAAAATTAGCGGGGAAAGAAGACCCTGTTGAGCTTGAATCTAGTCTGGAATTGTAAGGAGACATGAGATGTGTAGCATAAGTGGGAGATGGTAACATCGTCGGTGAAATACCACTACTTTCATCGTTTCTTTACTTACTCGGTTAGGTGGAGCGCGTTCGCCGGTGTTTCAACCCGGTAGTCACGGTATTCTCGAGCCAAGCGTGTAAGAGAGGTGTGAGGCCTACGCCGGCCGATCGCTAAAAATATTCCCACGTGATCCGATTCGAGAACACAGCCAGGTGGGGAGTTTGACTCGGGCGGTACTTCTGTCAAGGAATCACGCAGGTGTCCTAAGGCCAGCTCAGTGAGGACAGAAACCTCGCGGAGAGCGAAAGGGCAAAAGCTGGCACGATCTCGATGTTCAGAACGCATAGAGACTGCGAAAGCACGGCCCATCGATCCTTTTGGCTTGAAGAGTGTTCAGCAAGAGGTGTCAGAGAAGTTACCACACGGTAACTGGTTTGTGCCAGTCAAGCGTTTATAGCAACGTCGCCTTTTGATCCTTCAATGTCGGCTCTTCCTATCATTGCGAAGCAGAATTCGCCAGGCGTCGAATTGTTTACCTGCCAACAGGAAACCCGAGCTAGGTTCGGACCGTCGTGAGACAGGTTAGTTTTACCCTACTGATGACTAATCGTTCCGATTAGTACTCCTGCTCAGTAAGAGGGTAATCACAGGTTCGGACGTTTGGTTCACGCATTCGGTCGAGCGGTCGGTGGTGCGGAGCCAGCATCCGTGGGTTTAAGCCTGAACGCCTCTAAGGTCGTATCCTTTCTAGTCAAAGGAGGTAACGATATTTCTAGGAGTCCGTGTGGGTCGAAAGGCTCAAAACAATGTGACACTACTAGGTGGCCAGCCCTTCGTGACTGGCCATCGCACGGGCCCCAGTTTGCCGTATGTCGTCAATGGGATTCGTCGTCGAGATTTCACCGAATGACGACATCTGGTGCTCTAACCGTCGATCACGGGTACTCCAAGTTCGACGTCGAGACCCGGAATCGTCTGTAGACGACTTAGGTGCCTGGCGGGGTGTTGTACTCGGTAGAGCAGTTACCACGTTGCGATCTGTTGAGACTCAGCCCTATGCTTGGGGATTCGTCTTGTCGGCTAGATGTGACCCAGAAATTGCAAAAGATAATAGATAGATAGATACATAGAAAAAAGAAATAGAAGGAGGAATAGAAGAAGGAAGAATAGAAGGAGGAATAGAAGGAGGAATGTCTGCGGAACGCTCTCGAACGGATATGACTGGAAATCGGTTCCGAACGGATGTGACTGGAGCAAGCGCTCGAACGGATATTACTAGATGTAGCGTCCGAACTGATATGACTGGAGCACGCGACCGAACCGATATGACTGGAGGTAGCAAAAAACCAATATGACTGGAGGTAGCGCCCTAATGGATATCACTGAAGGTAGCGAGCGAACCGATATGACTGAAGGTATCGCCCTAACTGATATAACTGGAGCACGCGCCAAAACCGATATGACTGGATGTAGCGACCGAACGGATGTGACTTGAGGTACCGCCCGAACTGATATGACTAGAGGTAGCGGCCGAATTGATATAAATGAGGGGCGCTCCCGAACACATATGACTGGAGTTTTTTCTTTTTTTCTTTATTATTTGTTAGCAACCTATATATTTTATTCATGTAATATTATCGTTCTGCATCCCTTTCAATGATTATCACCCCCTTTCGTCCGGCTTGTTGATGGTTCATTTTATTTTAAATAACTTTATCTTCGAAATCCGTATTCTCCGACATATATTTTTATAAAATTCTATTTTCGGCTTGTTTTTGATGCGTACGTGATCGTTCCGTTCTCATTCGATCGTAATATTACGCCTTGATATGTTGTCGTTTCGCGTCAAAGTTCCAACAGTCTTCCCAGACGTTCTCCCGTTTCGGCAGTTTCGCACCAAAAGCGCCCGTGCGTTAGCCCGGCTGGCGCCGCCACTGCGGCGAGTCGTTTCGTATTTATAAGAGAGACGACTATTCGAACACGCCGAGCGGAGCAGAGTCGGGCTCGCGGGCTTATCTACGACCTCGGTCGAGAGCAAGTCAATCGCTCCTCGAGAATAAGAACTCGACTGCTTTCGCGCCGCGCTTATGTATCCGTATTATTCCCTGACAACATTGCCACAGGTCGGTGTCTATGACCAAAGGGCCCTAATGTGGGGAAAGCGTCCCGTTGGGATGTTGGTGACCTGTATGCACGTTTCGGCGTTTGTACTTTTACTAACCGAACATCAACTCTTCGACCCGAGCGATCGGACGATTTTACAAACGTTTTATAACTTATACTTTGATACACGTTGGGCGTACAAATTGTGTACGATAGATTTATAGTTTGCGAAAAAAGCACTGTGTTCTTCGTGAGGTACGTTTGTGCGACTAGAAGGAGGGCGATACGAAACTTTCACGAAGAGTTTGTCCCGTTTATTTAGATACGTTCAGCATGCACTTCGAACACGCGCTTGGCTAGTTAAAAAATTGCTCAGCATGCTGGATACGTGCTTTATTTTAACGGGAAACTGTTTCTGCGTGGAAGTGTATATAATACGCGCATCCTCGAAAGGGAGACATTCTTTGGAAGTAACTAAAAGCACTTTGTGGTGCGATGACGGAGATGATAAATAAAATTAATCTGGGGCAGTAATAAATGAGTGCCCGCTTCTCCTCTTGCGATAAAGAAATTAGACCAAACACACGTAATATATATATCATATGTATAATATAATACAAATACGAAAGGCTCGACTCGTCGATCGACCCTCCGATGGAATCGACGACGGCAGGTAAAGAGAGAAGAGAGAGAGAGTGGCAAAAGACGACTTATACGGGCGGGTGGTTGTGTTTAACGATCGCTCCCTGTTTTTCTCTTTCACACAACTCCCTAGTTGATCCTGCAGGTAGTCAATACTTGTCTTAAAGATTAAGCCATGCATGTCTAAGTACATACGGAAATGAGGTGAAACCGCGAATCGCTCATTAAATCAGTTACGGTTTCTTAGATTCTACCCACATTTACTTGGATAACTGTGGTAATTCTAGTGCCAATACATGCAAACTAGAATTCCGACCAGAGATGGAAGGAATGCTTTTATTAGATCAAAATCAGTCGCTGGCGGCCTGTTCGTCCGTTCGTACATAGTTTGCTTTGGTGACTCTAAATAACTTTGTGCTGATCGTATGGTCATTTAGAACCCCCAACGAATCTTTCAGATGTCTGACTTATCAACTGTCGATTGTAGGTTCTGCGCCTACCATTATTATAACGGGTGACTAAGTGTGTTCGCGTAGGTACTTTAAATTATACGTTAGGTTCCGTTATGAACTTGATGTTATATGTTATGTTAAGCTAAATACCTGAATTTATTGGTTAGGTTCTGGTATATACATGAAACTATTAGTTTGTTTCCGGTAGATACTTGAAATTACATGTTAGGTTTGAGTAGATGCTCCCTGATATATGTCTATTATCGAAATTACGGGTTAGGTGCGGGCAGATGAGTGAAACTATAGGACTGGTTCGTGTAACTACCTGAAGTTAAAGGATAGGTTCTGGTAGACTCTTAATACTATACGTGAGCTACTTGTACACATATGAAGGTATTGGATAGGTTTAGGTTGCTACTTGATATTACTGATTAGATGTGTGTAAATACCTGATAGCATATGGTTGCTAACTAAGTTACGGGGAAGGTTGTGGTAGATTTAAGAAATGGTGTGCCAGGTTGAGGTAATTATATGAAATTAAAGAGTATGTTCGCCTAGGTACTTCAAATTATAGGTTACGTTCCGGTATGCAATTGACGTTACCTTATGTTAAGCTAGATACTTGAATTTAATGGTTAGGTTCCTAATTGGGGATGCAATTATCGGTTAGGTACGAGTCGATAATTGAAATTGCAAGTTAAGTTTGAGTAGACGATTCAAAATATACCACTGCTAGCGAAATTAACGGATAGGTGCGGGCAGATGTGTGAAACTATAGGCCAGGTTCCCGTAGGTACCTGAAGTTACGGGTTAGGTTCTGGAAGACTCTTAATATTATGTGTCAGCAAGGGATACATGTATGCAGTTATCGGTTTGATTCGAGTTGATACTTAATATTACTGGTTGGGTGCGGGTAAATACCTGAAGGTGCATGTTTCCTAGACAGTTTACGGCATAGGTTGTGGTAGATTTAAGAACTGGTGTGCCAGGCTGAAGGTAGATATGTGAAATTAAAGAGTGTTCACGTAGGTACTTTAAATTATAGGTTAAGTAGAGGTATGTACTTGAAGTTATACGTTATGTTAAGCTAGATACCTGAATTTATTGGTTATGTTCCGGTATGTACATGCAAATATTGTTTAGGTACGGGTAGATACTTGAAATTAGATGTTAGGTTTGAGTAGTCTTTCCAGAATGTTCTCTTGCTAGCGTAATTGCAGGTTTGGTGCTGGTAGATGTGTGAATATATAGGACGGGTTCGTGTAGGAAGCTGAAGTTAAAGGTTAGGTTCTGGTGGGCTCTTAATACTATACGTGGGCTACTTGTACATATATGTAGTTATTGGTTAGGTTTAGGCTGATACTTGATATTACAGACTAAGTGTGAGTAAATACCTGATACTATAAGGTTGCTAACTAAGTTACGGGATAGGTTGTGGCACATTTAAGAAATGATGTGCCAGTTTCAGCTAGATATTTGAAATTAGAGAGTATGCACGCGTAGGTACATTAAATTATAGGTTAGGTTCAGGTATGCACTTGAAGTCACGTTGTGTTATGATAGATACTTGAATTTATTGGTTAGTGTTGTAGAATAAATGTAATGTTAATTATGTCAAACGCTCTCTAATACTGCACCCACGATAACTATACGAAAAGACTGAGGGTAAAAAAGGAATAAAAGGTTGCTGGCACCCCAGGTGCCCCCTCCACAGAGACCTCGGTCCAAGAGGCAACGGTCCCCGATGCCGCGGTCGCCCAGGATCATCGTTACTCTCTAACACCCTTTCTT
Source organism: Tetrapedia diversipes (assembly GCA_033822845.1). Taxonomy (NCBI): domain Eukaryota; kingdom Metazoa; phylum Arthropoda; class Insecta; order Hymenoptera; family Apidae; genus Tetrapedia; species Tetrapedia diversipes. The sequence goes on from JAOPTO010001338.1 coordinate 108,918, forward strand.
AACAATGATCGTCGCTTTAATTTTTTTTCTTCCTTTTTTCCACTTTAATTTATCGCCCTAAGCAAACCGCACCTCTGCACCAAATACTTCAATTTTTCTTTACCTAGAGGTTTCGTTAAAAAATCGGCAACCCTTTCTTCTGTAGGGCAATATTCATAATTTACTGTTCCCTGATTCTGCACGTCTTTTATATAGTGGAATTTTGTATCGATGTGCTTAGTTCAATTATTAAATTCACTATTAGATAAAAGCTTTAAATAATTTTGATTATCCTCAAAAATTATTGTCCTTTTACACTGACTTTTCTCTCTAAAGGGGTCTAGTAAATGATGTAACCACAGTGCTTCTTGTGTTGCTTCTGCGAGTGCAACATATTCGGCCTCCGTAGATGACAATGAAACAGACGACTGTTTTTTGCATCCCCAGCTTATCGATGCTCCGAACAATTGAAATAGGTACCCGCTGTTTCATTTCCTGTCGTTTTTATCCTGAGCCCAATCGGCATCAGCATAACCGATTAGTTCCTTATTACCATCTGGATGTCCAAGTTTCAGCTCGTATCCTCTTGTTCCTTTCAAATATCTGGCAACCCTTTTTAATTCTGTCCAGTCATGCGTTGTAGGCTGCCTGTTGTGTTGGCTTAAAATTGTAACACTTGCTGCAATGTCCGGTCTTGAATTCACAGCTATATACAGCAAAGCCCCAATCAATTGCTGGTATTTATTATTGCCTGGCATTATGGTTCCATCTTCCCTGTATTTTAAATATCCTTGATCTAACGGTATGTTAGAGACTTTTGCATCCTGCAAGTCGAACCTATGCAAAATCTTCTCTATATATATGTCCTGGTTAATGCAATGAAAACCATTTTCATCCTTCCTTATTTTTATTCCTAAGTAATGTTTTAAGGGGCCATTCTACTGTGACGGATTGAAAAAATTGAATTTTTTTTGCATTTTCTTAGACTTTAACATGTTAGAAATTTGTTCCTAAAGGGATTTAATAGAATTCGAAAAATTAACGATGTTATGTGCCTTCACACGAAGCGCCATTCTACCGCGCACAGCTATCTAAGCGGTCGGGTCATCCCGGCAAGCCCGGAATTTTATTATAGATTTTAATCCTTACGATAATATGATAGTGAAGAAGCTTGAATATGTTCTACACGTGAAAAAAAGGTTTGGAAGTTGATTGAGAAGTGTGAAGAAAAAGAATAAAGGTATAGAAGGAAAAGGCTCCAGGAAGCTAGCTGATATCAAAAATTTGACCACATATTGTGGATTAGCCATTTTATGAAACACCGATTCGGTTAAAAATATGAAGAACTCTGTATGGGAATCGTAATTGGCCCAATAACCAAAACTTTCGTTGATAATCGCGATAACATCCGCAAAAGGCACGTAGCGATAAAAAGCCAATAGGCGTCGAAAGAGGCTCGGACAGCTCGTAGAACTGCAGCATCAACACTATAGGAATTCTAGGAAGAGAAGGAAGGTGTACTGTACGGCCCTACGGCCCTGGGATAGCTAATTAGCTTATAAGTATGATCAAAACTTTCTATATACACCTAAACAGTACTTGAAACTTTAAACACGTTTTTCTCAAAACCACATTTTTGGAAATGGCTGCCACGATAGCTCCGTAACGGATTGACCGATTCACTTCCCGCTTGGCAGATGTGTTCATTAGATGTGTCATTCTCGTCCCTACCAGAATTGCTTCGATTGGAATTTTTTTCGAATTTTGGGAATGTAAAACATTCCGATTTTTTTACAAAAATTTAGAAATTTTTCTTTAGCCCAGCGCCATTTTTTTTCTCTTCAGTATTTTCCAACCATTCTGGTACCGACGATAGCCACGCTCATACAGATTAAGAATCTTGTTTATTTTCTGTTTTCAAATCACTACAACAGCTGGAATCATGGCAGCCATAGAAGGCTGTTTGCTTTACAACGTCATAAAAAATGTTCTGCAATTTTACACACATATGCTCTCCTGGCTCGCAAAAATTTTTAAATAAACTTAAGGTTATAATAAACAAATATCCTAAGCCGCAAAATGATATGTTGTATAGTTTACCCACAAAAAATTCCTAAAAATCGTCTTGACTTCGGGCCGTCACAGTAGAATGGCCCCTTAATATTCCTAAATCCTTAAGATGGAAGTGTTCCTTTAGAGAATTGGCTGTCTTATTAATTTTATCTTTATTTTCTGAAGCAATTAAAATATCATCTACATATGTGATTACGTATATCAATTCTCCTTTATCATTTTTTATATACAGGCATGGATCTGCTTTACCTTGTACGAAATTATACTTCTTTAGCAAAGTACTTAACTGGTAATTCCAAATTTTCGCAGCTTCTTTAAGACCATAAATTCCTTTATTTAATTTGCAGACATATTTTTCCTTACCTGGTACCTCATACCCTTCCGGTTGTCTCATATAAATTTCTTTTGAAAGCTTCCCGTTGAGAAACGCCGTCTTTACATCGAAGTGTTTTATTGCCATCCGCTTTTGACCTGCTACTGCTAGAAGAGTTCTGAAGGTCACCTGTCGTACAACAGGTGCAAAGACCACGTCGTAGTCTATCCCGTATTTTTGTGAAAAACCACGTGCTACAAGCCTCGCTTTATGTCTTTCAACAGTCCCTTCACTATTACGTTTCACTTTAAATACCCACTTACACGTAACAATGTTTTTTCCTGCTGATTCTGGCACTAGATCCCATGCACCATTTTCCTTTAAAGATCTTATTTCTTCGTCCATAGCTTTCTTCAAATGTTCTTTATCTGGTCCTGATAATGCCTGTTTTAGACTCCTTGGTTCATTCTCTTCGATTGTAGCCATATTCAAAGAAGCTATGTACCTATCCGGTGGTACACCACAGTTCGATCTCTCTGATCGTCTACACTGTACACGATTGTCGGTCGCTGTTTCTTCAATAACGTTATCATCTGCTACAAAAAATTCTGCCATGCTATTTCCTTCCGATGATGACTCTTCTTCGGATTGTGTATCTACTGAACTTCCTTCATGATTTTCACGATGGCTTATATCCATTGGAAAAATCACTTCATTCGCCGTATGATCTGAAATATTTATGTCTGGCTTGTCCAAAAATATTACGTCGCGAGTAATCTTTATTTTATTTGTATCTTTATCCAGTAATCTGTAGGCCTTTGATTCATCTGAATAACCGACGAAAGTATACTTTTCCGCTTTATTGTCCAGCTTTTTTCGCTGCTCTTTGTGAATGAGAACATATGCATCGCATCCAAAAATGTGTAGATTTCCAACGTCCGGTTTTCTTGAATACCACAACTCGTACGGGGTTTTTTCTGTCGCCTTTGTTGGTAAACGATTTTGTAGGTAATTTGCGTGTTTAATACCTCTCCCCAATACTTTTTCGCTAAATCTGCATTCAGCAACATGCACCTTGCCATCTCCAACAAAGATCTGTTTTTCCGTTCTGCAATACCGTTTTGTTGCGGTGAATACGCAGCCGTATACTGTACTCGAATTCCTTCCTTTTTTAAGTATCCTTGCAGATCTTCATTTAGATATTCCTTTCCTCTATCTGACCGTATCTTTCTCGGTATTTATTGAATTGTCTTTTTGTCATTTCCACAAAAACTTTTGTGTGTTCTGCAGCTTCATTTTTGTGATCGAGAAGATAGATGTGTGTATAGCGGGAATAATCGTCAATGATGGTTAAAATATATCTTTTGTTGCCTGGCATAATTGTTTGCATGGGTCCGCAAATATCCGTATGAACCAGTTCCAAAATTGCACTTGACCTATTTTTTGATTCCTTAGGGGATGGTATACGCGACATTTTACCCATTATACAACATTCACAAGTTATTTTTTGTCCACAGTTTATAACCTTTATACCGGTAGCTAATCCTTTTCCTACTAATTCGTTTATTGCGTTGGGATCCCGGTGACCAAAACGTCGATGCCAGGTAGGCTGACAATTGTCCGTATGTCTGGTACCGATATTCTCATTCGCAACACACGTATTTTCGACCGTTTTCAATTCATAAAGATCAGGAGACAATGTTGCAACTGCCCGTAACTGTCCGTCGTTTAAAATCTTGCAGTCCTTTTCGTCGAATGTCACAGTGTATTTTTCTTTCGCCAACCGTTTTACAGATAGTAAATTCGAAGTTAGCGTTGGAACATAAAGCACGTCACGCACTTTCACTTCGGAAATTTTACCCGAGTCCACTACACATTTTACAGTTCCTGAACCGATTCCGTGCACTTCAGCCGCTTTGTTTTCGTCTGCGAGACGCGCATGGCCTCCCTTTTCCGCGTTGAATTCTTGGAAAATGTCCTTTGACGATGACATGCGGCTTGTAGCACCAGAATCGACTATGCAACTGCGTAGTTTTCTGTTCAAATTCGTTCCGGCTTTACAGCTTGTTTCTTCAGAATGGTCTGTAGTACTTTTTGCATAAAAACAGCAATCATTACAAGGATCCTTTTTTTCAGATACTGCACTCACTTTTTCTTTTTTATCCTTCCAGGACTTGTACTTCGTACATTCATTTTTAAAATGTTCAGATTTTTTACAAAAATAACAGGTTCTTTTTGACTGAACACCGCTATTACCTTTAAATTGTGTCTTCATCACTGCTTCCGCAGTTGGTATGTGCTCCCTTGTATCCTTTGCCCCTTTAATAATAATAAATTTAATAATCAATTTTGTGACAGTTTGTTGTAGGTATACGAATTTAACGAGTGTGTTCGTCAAGGTACTTTAAATCATATGTTAGGTTTTGGTATGCGCTTGAAGTTATTTGTTATGTTAAGCTAGATACCTGAATTTGTTGGTTATTTTCCGATATGTACATGCAGTTATTTGTCATGTACTGATAGATACTTGAAATTAGATGTAAGGTTTGAGTATACGCTCCAAAATATATGTTTGCTAGCGCCGTTACATGTTGGGTTTGGATAGGTATGTGAAACTGTAGGATAGGATCTTGTAGGTACTTGGAATTATCAGTTGTGTTCTGGTAGACTCTAGTAGTTAAAGTAGGGGGATTCTAACCCTGGTACTCTTCATGGGGTGAGGTGCAGGGGGGTCCGTTGCACGAGCGAATGACGTCAAGCAGTAAGGGTTCCGGCGAGAACAATTGCCTCGCCGACCGCGGGCAGCACGGGGACTGCACGGATGATGGACTCGATGACCGCTGGAAGGGGAAAATAGCCCGAAATTTAGTCGAGATGACCGGGGTAATCGATTTATCTCCATTTGTTAAATGGTGTGCTGTGGGAGAAAGATAATTATAAGGTAAATTCAAATATTTTTTAAATTCTATTTTTCAATAATGATGAAATCATGTATTCTCTAAATTATATTTTTCAATAACGGCGAAGTAATGTATCTTGTTCTTTCCCATAATTTAATGTAGTACACATGAGTAATATTCCGCCACGTTGTCTATTCATAAAGAATATCATCTGATGGTCTGCCAATAATTCGCAATCTATAATCGATTTGTCATCAAACGCACCGCTCTCACGTATCGCTTTAGCAGCATGGCATACATCGGTGACATTGCAGCGTTTTACAACATTTAAAAATAGTTGAAACTTATTGTCGACAGTATGCGTATTATCACATAACTAGTAATACATATGTTCTCTACAATGTTCAAAATTAAAGATAAACAGCATGGTTGAATGTTCTAAACTTAAATACTTATGCCACAATAATAACCGTAACCTCTTCTCTGTATGCATCGTAGTAAGCGTTATTTTCAAGTCTTGAATCCACAACGGATGAGCAGTAGTTGTTGGCGATTGTATTAATCGTTCAATATCTGGACGTTGTCGAATGAACGTTTTCAACGTTACAAACGGTAATATTATGCGATGTCCATGATTATCACCAATAAGTAGAGATCTACACAAGAGACAGGCCCAACGCGTATACCAATGTCTAAATATTTATAGCACGTCGGTGTTAACGCATATCTCCGTCCTAAGATGTGAGTTACACGACGCGAGGACGATAGAGGAGGAATACTATAAACGGGAATAAATATAAAGATTTGATAAATCGTGTATTTGGAAAAAAAATATCAGTATAAAATATCGAAACTTACCCATCCGATTGTGTATCGGAAGTTGGAGCTTCAGTACTTTATAAAGTACGTAATTGTTAAAAAAGTGCATTTCGGAAAGAGGTTCGGGTGATATCGCACATAGCGACGCCCCTGGATTCGCGACCTCTAATTCTATCGTTATTAAAAATAAAAATAATCGGGTAACTTCAACCGGCGGATTTCGGTAAACATCGCCTTGGCCTTGACTATCAGCGCGAGGGCATCGAACCGCAAGGTCCAAAAATGATATTTGTTGAGACTAACGCCTGTTGTTCGATTAATTCAAATTGCAAGTAACGAAACGAGAAAGGGCGTTTACGCATGAGAGTGAGAGAGAAAGAAACTTCGTCCGTGAGGTATTTAATACCGTGTGCTCGCGGACGAAGGGAGATTCCGTTTTAAATTTTCGAAGTGTATACTGCGTGGAGTCGTCGAGAAAAAAATTTCGAAATTACACGGAACGGTCACGGAGTGAAGTTTGTTCGGTCGAAAAGTACGTGTCGTTTACGATTGTCGTGTTCTCGCGCATCGACCGAAAAAGCGGAAGAATTTATAATTAAACGCGGTTGGCGTTTAATCATAACATTCGTGCGTTTCGCATTCCGCAGCTCCGTGACGTCGGTGGACACCCATAAGTTACTTATGGTCCATTGACACAAGCACCTGAATTCCTCTGGAAAACAGGAAAGAACAGTCGACGATCTCCGATTTTCGGAGCTCGACCAAGGCGGTAATAATCACCTATTGCTGTCCGGTGTATCCCTGCTGTCCAATTCGTGAAGCATTAAGGGGATACACGCCCACAGAATAGGGTACGCTCTTTCTTAAAAACCCGCCTACCAACAGCAGGTGTATTCTAGTGGAGGATATTGGTCCTGTTCCCGTGCACCAAGTGAATTGGGGACGCCCTTTCACGCACAGGGGGTCTTGAGAAAATCCTAGAATACGCTCGATCCGTGCACGATTGAGCTACGCTCGTTCCTTCCAAACTGCAATGGCTACGATGCTACTTGAGCTACGCCTGTCGCAGTGTAGGCCCGGCGGTGCATGCACCAAGAATGTAGAAACATCGCAGAGTAGCCCCAGCCGCTCTGCGAATGTAATACTGGAGGCGCTCTGCAGTTTCTGCAGGTCCATGCAGCCAGCCACCATGGGATTACGCATTGCGAGTGCCCTTACAACGCACACGCAAGGGGAACGAGCGGAAGAAGGCGTTGTGTGTATTGCGACAAAATCGTCTATTACATAGGCGAGTCGAATACACACATAAGAGAGTAGATCCTCGGTGTTTACCGAGACGTGGTCAAAACACACTGACACGTCGGGTCTATATGTGTTGAAGCATCGTGATGCTCAACGCTTAATCTCTTAACAGGATTAACTACCGTCCCAAAAAATCGTCACGACACGGCTGACCGCCGTGTAATAAGCCGACAATTCGGACCTAAAAATAAAAAATATTTAAATTGTAAAACTAATACAGTCCACAATTGTTCACAGGTGAAGATCCTGATCTACCCGATCAGCCGGACCGTTGGGCACCAACCAAGCCAGGCGAATAAATCGGGCGAAGAGACAAATTAAAAATCTAAAGTTTAATTTGTACTATAATAATGAACGGTGTTCCGTGCTGGAACACCAATATAAATAAAATTGAGCGCTGATTATTCTTAACTGTTATCGATACACTCTCCCTCTCCCGGCTATTCGAAGACTAGGAAAAATATTTATTTTAATTTAAATTTTCTTAGTTAAATTTCGAACAATAATAATTCATGGCTTTATTACTTTCCTTAGCGGCTGGCATCATATCTACTTGTAGAAAATATGGTTGATCAAATCCTTGTATCACACAGCAACTGATGCAGTTACGTGCCGTAGGCCGCCTTTTAAATGATACGTATACCCCCTCTATAGCACACTTTCTACAACAGCACCGCTTTTGGCCTCGCTCTCTTCATGCTATTTCGATGGTGATACCGAAATCGATATTTTTTAATTCAAGGTTATGTCAATGACCACGTTCTGGGATAAAATAAATATTTATTCAGAAAAGTCGCATCTGTGACGCGTTCTCATGTAATTTAAAAGAATATAGATATTGTTTAAATTCGAGCCGTTTGTATATTAACCGCGTAGTTCGTCCGTCATTGCTCCGATTACCAAGCCACCGAGGAACGGTGAGCAAGGCAAAAAAGGAGAAAAAATAATAATAAACTAGCGACCTCGGGATGCGCCGGTTACGACTTCGAAACCAAATTACCGAGCGCATCTATTGGCGAGGTCGCATAAGAGAGAAAGAGAGACAACAGAGAAGAGACATAGAAGACGCTATTTCAAGTTGACAACGCCGCCTTACGGCAAATGTCAACACGAACGCGAACGTGCCAGTCAAGCTGCCGATCGCGTTCAGTCTGTTTCAAGCAACCGAGCGAGTGACAACGAGATCGAAGTCTCTCCTCACCCTAGCGTATCAGGTCGATTATTGCCTAAAGCTCTCTTTGAACTCGTGTGGTGTGTCGACGGGCTACCCGCAGCACCACCAAAGAACCAAAGAAGCTTGCCCTATAACTGGAATCTCGAGTCGAGCTCCAGATCTTACGAGAAGATTGAGTCAAATCTTTCTCGTAAGTGAAACGCTTAGAGGAATCGGAGGACTCCGCATTTTCGGATAAAAGTTCACGATTAATTCCTCGAAGCCCCTTGCCCGCGAGAACGCTTAAAGAGACATTGGTCATTCCTTGCTAAGGCAAAGGAATTTTACAGTGTTCTCCAGAAGTCGCGGAGAATCCGCTCCTGACGGCTCGTGCTCTCCCGCGACACCGTTGTGAAAAAGACGCTGTTCCTTCCTTGCGCAACGCAAAGGAGCTCAGTGTTCTTAAGTGATCGCGGTGTATACACACCGGTCAGCCTCTATAGAGCAGTGAAACAACTGCCGGTCTCTACTCGCTGGTGCTCCCCAACGAGGGCGTTTAAGAAGACACCAATCGTTCCGTGCGGGTCGCATAGGAACCTCTTGGTCGATTCACGTCTGAGTTGCATAGTAACTCAAGCGGTAGAGCCATAGAGGAATAAGAGGACGCAATTGTCCACGTCGTTGTAGAAAGCGCATAGAGGGTAGGCGCATTACAACCTACTCTCTCTATTGCCATACTATCGGCAAAAACACAGGACGACAAGCACGTTCGACTAATTTCGACTGCTTTCGTCCATCCTCGGCAGACACGTTAGTTGACGGTTTCTGTCGAGTATATACAGTCCACACCGCTCCCTGCGATCGCAGAGGAGCCGCCCATCCCACCGAATCGGCACACCGATCGGCTGAGCGGGGATATTCGGCGTAACTGCGTAAACACACTTACAGCCGCTAATGCACTATTTTATTTGTGAATTGCAGGAGGCCGAGACAATCTCCGGCCCCGACGCCAAAACGAAGGAGGAGTGGCTAAATCCCTGCAGACTCCGGGGCTATACCCCCTCCACGGGATTTAATAATAAATAAATTTATTATTTTCCTAATAATTACTGTGTATTGTTTATTTTAAAAGATACCTTTCCCTCAATCCGGCCGACCTAACCTAAAATTAATCTACCGTATTAATTTATGGGATTTAATTTAATTATTATTTAAACAGATATAATATTGGTTTTTTGATTACATATAAGATTCTAATGAACCATCATCACGAATTAACCACCAATTACATATTTTAAATACATCTTGCAAAGCGCAATTCTTTACATGTTTCTCGCGACACATAGTATTGTTAATAACAAATTGTTCAAAGAACCAATATCTTCGTTCGAACCTTTACCGAACCATTAGAGAACCACTATTGAACCACTATTGAACCACTAGCGAACAACTGTTGTACCACTATCGAACAACATTGAATCACTATTGAACCACGTTGAACCACTGTTGTACCACTATCGAACCACATTGAACTACTAATGAACCACTAGCGGACCACTGTTGTACCACTATCGAATCACATTCAACCACTATTGAACCACTAGTGAACCACAATTGAATCACTATTGAACCACTGTTCTATCACTATCGAACCACTCGTATCGCTATCGTATCCAGAAAATTTACGGATCCAATTTGCCGACTTCCCCTACCTACATTAATCTATCGACTAGAGGCTCTTTACCTTGGAGACCTGCTGCGGATATGGGTACGAACCGGCGCGACACCTCCACGTGGCCCTCTCCTGGATTTTCAAGGTCCGAGGGGAAGATGCGGACACCGCCGCAACTGCGGTGCTCTTCGCGTTCCAAACCCTATCACCCTGCTAGAGGTTTCCAGGGAACTCGAACGCTTATACAGAAAAGAAAACTCTCCCCGCACCTCCCGACGGCGTCTCCAGGTCATGTTGGGTTACCCCGACGAGCACTCTTCTGAGGGCCCGGAATGGTATACGGTTCCGCTGCCGGGTTCCGGAATAGGAACCGGATTCCCTTTCGCCCGATGGGTGTGTGTGTGTACATAGTCTCGTTCGTTCGAATTTGCGTTTGTGCGTTTGCAAGTATTATATATACATATACATATATATGTTAGGACACCTCATCTACATATGATTTCTCATAGGGCTTAGGATCGACTGACTCGTGGGCAACGGCTGTTCACACGAAACCCTTCTCCACATCAGTCCTCCAGGGTCTCGCTGGAGTATTTGCTACTACCACCAAGATCTGCACCGACGGCTGCTCCAGGCAGGCTCACGCCCAGACCCTTCTGCGCACACCGCCGCGACCCTCCTACTCATCAGGGCTTCGTGGAGGACGGTCCACACCCGCGAGGGGTCAAAGGACGCACGTCACTCCCCTCTTGCCGCTGACGGCGGAGTATAGGCGCGACGCTTCAGCGCCATCCATTTTCAGGGCTAGTTGCTTCGGCAGGTGAGTTGTTACACACTCCTTAGCGGATTCCGACTTCCATGGCCACCGTCCTGCTGTCTTATGCAACCAACGCCTTTCATGGTATCCCATAAGCGTCGACATAGGCGCCTCAACTCTGCGTTTGGTTCATCCCACAGCGTCAGTTTTGCTTACCAAAATTGGCCCACTTGGCACTCTGATCCAAGATCTCATGGCTTCATTGATAAAAGCAAGCCAGTGATCTCACCCATTTAAAGTTTGAGAATAGATTGAGGTCGTTTCAGCCCCAATGCCTCTAATCGTTTGCTTTACCAGATGAGACTAGTTAACGTTCGAAACGAGAGCCAGCTATTCAGAGGAATCTTCGGAGGGAACAAATTACTAGATGGTTCGATTAATCTTTCCCCCCTATACCCAGTTCCGACGATCGATTTGCACGACGGAATCGTTACGGACCTCCATCAGGGTTTCCCCTGACTTTGTCCTGACTAGGCACAGTTCATCATCATTCGGGTACCTACACGTACGCTCTGGGTGTGCCTCATTTCGTAGTGAGAACGAGACGCCCCGGGAGTGCGGCGCACCACCGTAACGGTACCCATCCTCCCTTGGTCAACGCTTAGGCCGACCATCACTTTCATTTCACCTATAGGTTTATGCATTTCAGTGACTCGCACACATATTAGACTCCTTGGTCCGTTTTTCAATACGGGTCCTGAGAGTACCCAAGGCGGTAGCGGCGCCGACCTGTAATTCAGAGCTTGGCCAGTCCAAGGACACCGCCTGCTAACAGTTGGATATGCGCAGGAACGGCACGAAGTCCGTAGTTCCGGGTTGTAGCTTGCCGAGCTTGCGGTGGGCCTGACGCACACACAGATTCGGGAATGGATTGGTTGTGGCCCGATACCGCGCGAGTACCGTCTCGCAGCCGGTCGGGCGATCGACGGTCTGTCGCGTGCGCGCATGGCGACGTAACAGGCGCCCTCTCGGGCCGTAGACCGACACGCAACGGGTCGCGACGTTCTGCTAGGAGAGAATGGCACGACAACGGCACCGGAACGATCAAACCAAAGGTCGTGTGCCCTCGCAGTGGAACCACGGGATTCCATTCAGGGTATCGCGCACCGACCGGAGCCAGCGCCATTAACGTTGAACCTCCCCATTCGACTTTTTGGTTCCTCAGGTTTACCCCTGAACGGTTTCAGGTACTCTTGAACTCTCTCTTCAAAGTTCTTTTCAACTTTCCCTCACGGTACTTGTTCGCTATCGGTCTCGAGGTCGTATATAGCCTTAGATGGAGTTTACTACCCACTTAAGGCTGCACTTTCAAACAACTCGACTATAAAGAGAGATCCTCCCGAAAACGCGTACCGGTCGCAACGGGCCTGGCACGCTCTATGAGTAATCGGCCCCATTCAAGATGGACTTGGACGCGATTCGACGTTACGGGACAGACGGATCCTCCCAAACACATTTCCCAGCTATAGAACCGCGGGATTCAGTGCTGGGCTCATTCCTGTTCGCACGTCGCTACTAAGTAAATACTTGTTAGTTTTTTCCCGTCGATTAGTAATATGCTTAAATTCAGCCGGTAATCTCGCCTACTCTGAAGTCTTCATATACGTATATTATTGTGTGCGTCGGGGTGTACGTATATGTTACATATACGACAACACAACCAACAACAAAAAACCGGAGTTACGCACAGTTGAAAGCAGCGACAAAAAAAGAAGCAAGAGAGAGAAGGTATAGTCGAAAGTCGAAACGAAATGTAAAAGAAACATGGATTCTTAGGTTTTATGCACCGCTCCATAGTGTGAAATTATCGCAGGCTCGAATCAGAGTTACCCTCGCTGGACAACCGAAGAATTCCCCGGATTTTTGACGTCCGCCCTCTATTCAAAGAAGGAATGCTTAGTATAAACTACTCTCCAGTGGTTCCTACATTTCGTTTCGCCCTCTATTCTCGATCGTCTCTCGGCGTACAAGAAAGAAAGAGCATCGAAACCGGGCACCCTTCCTCCTCATAGTCATCCCTATTATTTATTACTACCATAGATCTCACAGAACGAACAACCAGGCCGTGGTTAGTCAGAGGTGCGCAACACGAATCCCGAACTCTTTTTATCTGTACGAGAAAACGAGAAGGGACAAAAGCAGAACGCACGCGAGTGGAGATAGGCAAGCTCCTTTTTCTCTTCTCAGGGACAGGACGACCGGCATCTGGTTGCGCGGTCCCTCTTGATCGACAACGAAAATGGTATCGGGTGACTAACACTGCGTGGTGGCAGCTGCTGCTAACTCCCGACCGTTATCGACGAGTATTTGGTATATCCGAATACAGCCGCGCCAAAGGGGAAAAGAGGTTCTAATTTGTTATCCATTTCAACACGCTCTCCTCTACAGCCTTAAGATTTCCCGTACGATTGGGGAGGGGAATGGGCATTATATTCATCTCCATTTCCTGGGGCTCTTTTAACGAATAATCGTAACCCGTCGTCGATTGGGGTATAAAAAGTGGCAGCGTATAATACACGCCCACACCTTGACTCTTGTACCTCTACATCTCTTCCCCATCGTATTTACGTCGCTCGCTCTCTTTCTGTGACCCACAGTCGATTCTTTCAAACGACGTCGGGGGCGCGGGTATGCAATTTTGGTGCTCCAAACGACTTGACGTCATCTCTCGAATCGAACGGTTGGCGGATATCGTGGGGAAACTGATAGCATTTAACACGGGTAAAAAGAACCGACAAGCATGGACGAAGCGGTACTGTAACTATCGGCGGTCGTCAAAGTAAGATCTTTAAAAAAATTGTGACCCTCATCTCACGACGCCATTTCAGCACTCTCGCAAGTTCGACCGATAGGTTTCCTTGGACACCGTCCCTCCGTGAATAAATACATCCCACGCTCGCGGCGCCGCACGCGCACGCCTGTACAATCCCGGGGTCAGCTTCTTTTACGGAGACACATACATCCGCGTCGAACGCCGACGAACGTTCAACGATCGCTCGTACGTATACGCATGCATCTACGCCGATTTATCAAAATAATCTCGATCTCTCTAACAAGGACGTCCCTCCCGACTCGGAAACGAGTCAGCACATTCGACAAGGGGGCCGACCGACGGTGGGGTATTATCGTACCGTTCTCACAGAGGTAATGCAAGAAGGAGAATGCAAAGGGCAACGCAAGCAGTATATAGGTTACGTAAACGACCCTGAGCCCCGCGTGGTCCCGGAATTGTATCCGTGGACGGCAATGTGGGTTCGAAGTGTCGATGTTCATGTGTTCTGCAATTCACACGTTGACGCGCAGTTATCTGCGTTCATCATGGACCCACGAGCCAAGTAATCCACCGTTCAGGGTAATCGTATAATATTGTATTTCGTTCATTGGTCTATATAGTCGGTTCAAATGAAGCCGAGATCCCGACGCAACTCCGCGGAGGAGAGGCGGGTTAGTCGCTGCGTCGCAACAAATTTCTATCACCCGTTATATGCAACGATCGGTCAACGACACAACATTGTGACCCGAATGTTTGTTCGTCGGATCGTGAGGGGGGCACGTAAATATGACCAGCTACACACGTTGATCCAATGAACCGGCGCAAAGCACGTTTAATGAAAAATCAACCTCGAAGAGATCGTTACAGCACGAAGGAAACGACGGGGATTGCCCCGATAACTGGATTTATCGTGTTTAATTTATCGACCTCTAAGGAACAAAAAGGCAAAACGCTTGCATGCAGGTCCGTCTACCAACCGTCACCAGCTTATCCCATTCTTTTCACCTCTCTCACGCACGTTGTTCCTATGGTTGTTTGTTCAGGTGGAAATCAAGGATAAAAGAATCGATAGGAACCGACGACACCGTGTTAATGAGTCTGGGCACAATATCCCAGAAGCGATCTTTCGTCCCATCGATTCGTTACGAGTAAAATCGTTATATCTCGCAACAACGTGTGTGTCCGACTCACGACAACGAGGGTAACGCTGTTGGCGTACCAAAAGATTCGTCTTCTCCGAACGAGTACTACGTTCAAAATCGCATGTAAACCGAGTTTACACAACGGACACAAAATCTGTGCGGCTTTGCATTTCATTGTGTTTCCGGGTTACCCGACGATGATCCCCATATATGGAAACACACCGTGTTGGATCCATCCGTTTTGGACACGTATATATCCTCGGGCGCAACCGCTCAGGAGGTAATTGTTGTTGATCCCACAATGGGTGTGAAGCGTCTCGCCTTGAAGTCTTTATGCTTCCGGCGGATTCGTTGTTCGATCCCAACGAGGTAACACCCACTTCTTCCATCTCCTTCGCCTCCCGTACGGGATGTATACTGCAAAATATGCACTCAACAACATAGTGTGTTCTTCAGTTATTTCTACAACACTCCCACAGCACCACAATTATATAGTTGCAAAGAGCAGCGGGTCCTTTTTTTACAAACACACACAAGCGCTCTTTCATTTCTGTGCTATCCTCTGACGCACCATCGCCTTATGCCGTTTTACACCCCGAAATCAAGAGAGACAGAGGACAAAATACAACCGAGCCCAGAGAGTGCCTCTTTTCCGACAGATTATTTTATAGTCACTTGCGTGATGACTTTCTGATTCTATCAACTCAGAAGACGGACGGGATGGTGATCCTCCTACGTGTAAGTCGTCTTTCTCGTCGACATTTAGGCGTTCGAATAAATCAGTTTTCGTATCTGTGTTTATATTATGGCAGTCATAGTTACGTTCAATTTTTATTTATAGTCCGTGTTTATAGTAGTTAAACAATGGGGATTCTAACCCATGTCCTCTGAGGGGGTGAGGTGCAGCGGGGTCTGTCGCGCGGGGGGAATGACGCCACGTGGGGTCGGGGTCTGCCCCATGACGTCACGCGGGGCGAACGATGACCTCACCGACCGCGGGTTGGGTGGTCCGACGCGAACGATGGATGAGCTGACCGCGGCGGCAGGGGTTTCCGCTCTGTGGACCAACGACGGCACGCGGGGAAGGGGGAATTTTATCTTAATTTGTTAAGTGGCGTGCCGTGGGGAAAAAAAATGTAAATGAAGATATTTTTTAAAATAATATTTTTCAATAACGATGAAATAATTTTTATTTTTCATTACCATAATTCAATGTAGTACATACAAAAGTCGTTGAATTAAAATATTTAATTGAATCTGTTTAAAAAAAGGTACAAATTACTGCAATCCATATAGGTAACATCATTATATAATTTTTCTGATCGAAATATATGTTATCTTTTTCTCGACTGACTCATTCCGAGAATTGATTTTACTTCTCCCAAATCTTTAATGTTATCTTCTGAAGCTGTCTTCTTATTTATTCTACATGGATATCTCGACTACGAGGAGACGGCTCCGCGTAATTTGATATTCGTCCTATCAAGCGCTGACAATGCGGCGGCTGCCTGCTACCTATTTTCCGATTGTGTTCTCTTCGCATTGCAAACTCCTGAGACCGTTCTTATCAAAGAATTGATTGTAAACACCAATTCGCGAAACAATGTAAAAGTAATCGAATACTGTTAATTATTTCGCTAATCGTTTAACATAAAACATGACAACTGACATTTGTAAATAAAACAAAATAAATATTTTGCAATATAACAAGTAGTTGTTTAATAAATTTTAACACCATATACATACTTCATAAGCAATTACTTTATAATAAAATCATTTTATTCGTTAATAACCTGACGTAATATTTAAGAGAGCAAACACTTATAAAATTGTAAGATTAAACTTTTTTTATTTAATCTTCTTTGATATTAAATAAATTATATAACTTCATAGTAAACACTAAGGTAATTTGAAATGAAATTAATCTTACGAAACGCTCGCTTCACTAATCCAAGATCACCAGAAGTTTATTCTTTTCTTAATCCAACAGATCATCTGAATAAAACTGATAACAGATTAATAGTATTAAAAACTCTTTTATCTTTCCATATTACTAACCTAGGTTTCAATCTTTGATTAACTACTAATTATTACTAACTTTAATAAAGAAGAATGAAAGATTGTTTTCACGTAATTTGCGCTTCAAATAAGATTCATAATGTTGTATTGAATTATGGAAATGAAAAATAAAAAAATTATTTCATTATTGAAAAATATTTTCATTTACCTTAAAATTACCTTTTTTTCCCATAACGCTTAAATCATAATTTTCACACCCTCGTTAAAAAAATTATTATCATCCACATGATCTCGTCGCAAATCGCGGAAAATAGGTAGCAGACAGCCGCCGTATTCTCAGAGCTTGGTGGGACGAGTATCAAATTGCGCGGAGCCGCCTCATCGCTGTCGAGATATCCATATAGAATAAATAAGAAGAGATTTCGACTAAATATTTAATTTGACGACTTTTGTATGTACTACATTGAATTATGGTAACGAAAAATAAAAAGTATTTCATCATTATTGAAAAAATATTATTTATATTCGGACTGTCTGAAAACAAACAAAAAAGTTGGATGCTTATCGACGGACAGTAGTCCTTAAACTTATTTTTAATTAAACGTTCTTTAAAAAGTGGATTGTAATAATCACAAGCGTACTCAATATCCCATCAATTACAACTTATTTTAAAAATCACTTTGTATTAAAATAAAGAAATCTTTTTTAATTTAACAACAGAAAATTTTACATTTTTCTAAACAAATTCCTTTCATTAAGAAACCTATTCACGAACCAATATGGTGTTCCTATCAATTGGAGATAACGATACCTTTGTCGTGAATGAGGCCGCAATATTACGTAAAGGAACGATTCTCTGCGGTGCTGCTATCGAAAGTGTGAAAGTGTAGAGGAGGTATACGTATCATTTAAAAGGCGGCCTCTGGCATGTTACTGCATCAGTTGCTGTGTGATATTAGGATTTTTGATCAACAGCATTTTCTACAAGTAGATACGATGCCAACCGCTAAGGAAAATAATAAAGCCATGAATTATTACATTCCGATACAAAATACTGAAACTCCAACTTCCGATAGACAATCGGATGGGTAAGTTTCTATTTATTATACTTATATTTTTTTTCCAAATACACGATTTATCAAATCGTTATATGTATTTCCGTTTATAGTATTCCTCCTATATCGTCCTCGAGTCGTGTGATTCGCATCTTAGGACGGAGATATGCGTTAACACCGACGTGCGATAAATATTTAGACACTGGAATACGCGTTGGGCCTGTCTCTTGTGTAGATCTACTTATTGGTGATAATCATGAATATCGCATAATATTACCGTTTGCAACGTGGAAAATGATCATTCGACAACGTCCAGATATTGAACGATTACTACAATCGCCAACAACAACTGCTCATCCCTTGTGGATTCAAGACTTAAAAAGAGAACTTACTACGATGCATACAGAGTGGATGTTACGGTTGACATTGTTGGAAAAGTATTTAAGTTTAAAACCTTCAACAATGCTGTTTATGTTTAATCTGGAACATTGTATAGAACATATGTATTTTTGGTTATGTGAAAATACGCAAACCGTCGATAACAAGTTTCAACTATTTTTAAATGTTATAAAACGCTGCAAAGTCACCGATGCATGCCATGGTGCGAAAGCGATATGTGAGAGCGGTACGTTTGATAACGAATCGCTTGTAGATTGCGAATTATTGGCATGCGCTTTAGATGATATTCTTTATGAAGCTTATAATAAATAGCCAATATCACGTAATATTATTATTATTATTGTTATCATGTACAGCATTGAATTATGGAAATAAAAAAATAAAAAAATAATTTCAATATTGAAAAATATTTTCATTTACCTTAAAATTACCTTTTTTCCCCATAACGCTTAAAACATAATGCTCACACCCTCGTTAAAAAAATTATTATCATCCACATGATCTGGTCGCAAATCGTGGAAAATAGGTAGCAGGCAGCCGCCGCATTGTCAGCGCTTGATAGGACGAGTATCAAATTACGCGGAGCCGTCTCATCGTAGTCGAGATATCCATGTAGAATAAATAATAAGACAGCTTCAGAATATAACATTAAAGATTTGGGAGAAGTAAAATCAATTCTCGGAATGAGTCAGTCGAGAAAAAGATAACATATATTTCGATCAGAAAAATTATATAATGATGTTACCTATATGGATTGCAGTAATTTGTACCTTTTTTTAAACAGATTCAATTAAATATTTTAATTCAACGACTTTTGTATGTACTACATTGAATTATGGTAATGAAAAATAAAAATTATTTCATCGTTATTGAAAAATATTATTTTAAAGAATACCTTCATTTACATTTTTTCCCCCACGGCACGCCACTTAACAAATTAAGATAAAATTCCCCCTTTCCCGCGTGCCGTCGTTGGTCCTCAGAGCGGAAACCCCTGCCGCCGCGGTCACCTCATCCATCGTTCGCGTCGGACCACCCAACCCGCGGTCGGTGAGGCCACCGGTCGCGACGGGCCCCTCTCCCCGTGTGACGTCATTCCCTCGCGCGGCAAACCCCCCACCCCTCGTGACGTCATGGGGCAGACCCCCCTCCCCGCGACACGTCATTCCCACCGCACGGCAGACCACCTGCACCTCACCCCCCTCAGAGGACCGGTGTTAGAATCCCCCTTGTTTAGCTAGTGCTTATTATTACACATTTTTATTCGTTAATGGTCCTTCCGCAGGTTCACCTACGGAAAGCTTGTTACGACTGCTACTTTCTCTAAATAATCAGGTTTGGTCATCTTCCCGGCTACATGGAAAATGTCAAGACATTGGCCACGCACCAGTCTGAAGACCTCACTAAATCATTCAATCGGTAGTAGTGACGGGCGTTGTGCACAAAGGGCATGGACGTAACTATCGCGAGCTTATGACTCCCGCTTACTAGGAATTCCTCGTTCATGGGATGTAATTGCAAGCCACAATCCCTAGTACGAAGGAGGTTTAGCGGGTTACGCGAGCCTTTCGGTCTGGAATAACACGCTGATTCCTTCAGTGTAGCGCGCGGGCGGCCCTGAACATCAAAGGGCATCACAGACCTGTTTTAGCTCAATCCAGCGCGGTTAAAAGCCGCCTCTCCATCTAAGAAAGTTTGTCTGTACGTTGGTAGTAAAAACCCATCGACCGAAGCCGGGGGCCTTCGAGACACCATAAGGTACGTCTATTTGTCAGGCTATAGTCTCTTTCGTTACCGGAATTAACCAGACAAACCGCTACACCAACTAAGAACGGCCATGTGAGCGGTAAATCGATACTGTGGCATACAGATTCAACTACGAGCTTTATAACCGCAACAACTTTAATATACGCCATTGAAGCTGGAATTACCTGCGGCTGCTGGCACCAGACTTGCCCTCCAATTGGTCCTCGTTAAAGGATTTATAGTGTACTCGTTTCGATTACGGGGTCTCGGGTGAGTCCCGTATCGTTATTTTTTGTCACTACCTTCCCGTGCCGGGAGTGAGTAATTTATGCGTCTGCTGCCTTCCTTGGATGTGGTATCTGTTTCTCAGGATCCCTCTCCGGAATCGAACCGTCATTCCCCGTTACCAGACTGTCGATGGTAAGCGCAGAACCTACCATCGACAGTCAGACATTTGAAGGATTCGTTTCCGGTTCTAAATGACCGTGCGATCAGCACAAAGTTATTCAGAATCACCAAAGCAAACGATGAACGAACGGACGGACCTTTTGATCTAATAAATGCATTCCTTCCATCTCTGGTCGGAATTCTGGTTTGCCTGCGTTAGCTCTAGAATTACCACAATTATTCAATTAACTGTGGGTACAATCTAAGAAACCGTAACTGATTTAATGAGCCATTCGTGGTTTCACCTTAATTCGGAATGTACTTAGGCATCCATGGTTTAATCTTTGAGACAACCAGGGAGTTGGGTGAAGGAAAAAAACAGGGAGTTATTGTTGAACACAGCCACCAGCTCGTATAAACCACCCGCCCGTATAAATCGTCTTTTGCCACACTCTCTCTCTCTCTTCTCTCTTTACCTGTCGTCGTCGATTCTCTCGGAGGATCTCGGAAATGATTGGTTGAAAATAAGAAACGAATATACATATTTAACCCAAATTATGAGCAGAAACGGTGGTGCCTCGAGCGAGGGGTCCCTGGTACCTCTGTAGCTGACCTGTCCGCTTCGGAGAGGAGGGCCAATGAAACACAACCAGGCATTGAAATGGACGACGAATTTGGTGTAATTGTGGATCTGCCTCTGAGCTGGCAATTAAACCGTGAGGTTTGTGGTATGGAGGGCCGCAACAGAAGATTCCTGCAGGAATCCAAATTGAAGGAACATATGAAGGAAGAGCGCTTCGGAAAGAAGATCTTGTGGAGATATGCAACGTGCAAGAAAATATATAGATGCCACCTCCCGAAGTGCAAAAGATATGTCAACACAAACGACTGTCCGTTTAAATGTGATTCCTGCAGGGTCAGTTTTATAACTCAAAGGGGATTGTCGCAACGCGAATGGTTGCGGCACCCTGATATTAGAAATGGCCTGTTGCTCGAGCCAGGGTAGGGACAGACCAGTCAGCGGCACCTCGGTCTGGTCTAAAAAGGAAACTGAATTATTAATAGAACCGAATGTGTGTTTCATGCACTTGAAGCAGCCCAATGTTCGCATACAAGTGTTCCTACCTGGCAAAACCGTAAAGCAGATTAGCGATAAAAGGAGGTGCATTCCCGCTCAGGGCACGGTTGTCGAGGAGGAAAGCATAATTAAGACAAATTCGACCATCTCTTCATACATCTGGCCACCGCAAAAATAGCGGGAAAACCCTTATGGAACAATGACAGCCAACAAGAACGTGGCAAGAGGTTCTTGGGGAGGCAATACTTGCCTATTCGCTGGATAGTAACAATGAATTCAGAGAAATAGAGGGGGAAATCCAGCCGTGGGCCTGGGAGGATACTGTGGGTCCGCCCGATATTGAGAGTATAACATTAAGGTTTACTGAAAAATTGAAAGAAGAGCGTGCGGATGTGTCTCCTGAGGGTAAAGGGAAAAGCAAAAATATGTACAACAGGGAAAGCAACCGCGCCCGTAGGGAAAGATTCATCTACTCTAGATATCAAGAATCACAAAAAGTGCCCAAGAAATCTAGTTGATTTAGCGATCGTTGGAGAGCAAATTAAAGCAGGGAACAAATCGATATCGCTTCCCGATAAGGCCGAAATTAAGCGCCTTTATGACAGCTAATGGGGTACGGCTGAACTGACCTGAAGCATGTCAACGCTCGAAAGGGACACGAACGGT
>JAOPTO010001339.1:0-50230 GCA_033822845.1 Tetrapedia diversipes
AAATACGACAGAACTTTCCCTCCAACCTAATGCATCGTACAGTGCCAACCGAAAGTTTGAAATCATCACAAATTCTAAGGAAAACGGTGATTTTATAACGGAGAAAGAATTTAGAATTGTGTCCGCTTAGAAAACTGTTCAGCGAAGATTCTATCGAAGTACAGAAAATTGTTATTGATATTGATGATACTGATTTGGAAATGTGTAACTTAGAATTAATGAGATGATGGGCATGGAATTTGATACGAGGATAAACCAAGAAGTGGTTAAGGAAGGGTATTATTAATCCCTATCCTGTAAACGGGGATCACGTTGACCCTAGTATCTTTTAAAAGTTCAACTATCTCCTGAAGCGATAAGTATAAAACTTTAACCTAAGCACTATTCCTGCACAATATTTTTATATTATATTTATTAGGGGGATCGAAAAGTAATGTCGTTTTCTTACATTAACTTTAAACGCATAAATCTTTAACGAATTTTTATTTTTAATCAACGATCTGATCACCCTCATTATCAACAATCTTTTGCCATCTAGTATGCAAATTTTCAATGCCGGATCGATTGGTTTTTGAGCAAAATATGTTTGAGATGGAATAACAGAAACGACATTATTTTCCGGTCCCCGAAATATATAATACAAGAATAACGCAAGCGTATAATAGATTCAAAGATTGTTGTAGAAAATATTTCTATGAAAGTTCATAGAAGGTTCCTTTAAAATACTACTTTCAGGAACTTCTATGGAAAATAGAAAGGTAAATTGACATGAATATTTTGAATGAAAATGTTTCTGGAATAGTTTGCACTTGAGATTCTTTTTTCCTTCTAATGGGTTTTATCAACACAGATAAGGCTCGTGCTAAAAATTTCTCGAGATTCTGTAGGTTTAGGACGCAGCGAGTAATTAGCGAGCTGGAAATATGCATTTATAGAAATTTTTCTTAGAAAAGCGTGTGTATCGAGGTTATCGACAAATTTGATCGATCATATATATATAATAAAACCAGCGTAATACAGAAACAATTAACTGATGACTTATCCGTACCCCTTGGACTCCAAATTTTCTTCCTGATATCTCATCTCTACCACTCTATTTTTACAATCATTTAAAAGAACCTAATTAGCAGATAGTTCAGTAAAAGGCAGTCCCCCAACACCTCGCTGAAGAATAAAACTTAACACTATTCCTACCGACACTTCATATAAACTTATTCCTACCGCGACATTCCCACGTAAGACAGACTACAAACTTTTTTCAGAAAATAAACAATAAAAAGAGAAGTGAATATTGAATAATGTATTGTACGTATATTTGAGGAAAAGTCTAAAGTTTAAAGGTGATTCTATTACGTTATATATATGAAATTTTGATCGAAATTTTAAAAACGGTCATTTGACCGGTCGTGGTAGGAATAGTGTTAACGCATTTAACGCTTTACCGACCGGAAGCTCATTAATCTGCTTTCACATTGATAGATTGTAAATTTTATAATGTTTCTTTACACGAAGCCAACTATTCCGAGCGATATCGTATACATTCCGTAAATAAATATTAACACATTGCGGACCAAACATTTTATTGCTAACCATACCCAGTGGCCGGCTATTTTTTTGCGTCAAATATTTTTAAGTTAGTGATCATTTGTTAGTAATTAAAAATCATTGATACGAGAAATATTTATTTTCAATAGCAACTTTAAAAATGAATGATTTTTTAATATATTTCAATAAGTAAAAATTTGTACAAACTAAACATTTTTCAAAGTATAATATTTAGTAAAACATATAACATTTTTATCTTGAAAATCATCATCATCCTCACAAATATTCATATTTTCGTCGTCAACTTGATGTATTCCAGAAACTGTCCGAAAATATTTCTGTAATATTGTTATAATCGTTTTATCGTTATCCATGTTTCAGGGTTTCAAAAAATTAATTCGCAATACAAATTACCAAAAACCGTCCTTGATTATCACGTAACAACTGTGCGATATCTCGTCGACAACCTCTAACGATGAAATATAAAAGACGAGATATCTCGTCATCCGTCCGCAATGTGTTAAACTATGCGAAGAAAATCATTGCAGTCACTTCATTAGCGATGCATCCGCGCCAAAATGAGCCGATCGAGAGTGCGCGTGCAATAAGTTGAACCACGAGCGATCGATAAAGTGTTAAAAAACTAAGCATATTCTCCTAATTGTAAAAATTGCTATTTTCATAATAGCATAATTTTGTTGCATAATTTTTTAGTGCGGCCACGGATAAACAGAAATGCGGATCAAGGGTAATAAAAGCAACAAACCCACGATCATTGAAATATACCAAAAATTTATTTACATAAAAACATGAATATAATACCTATAATATTTCAACTGCTGCTTGCATTTATTTATTTATTTATTTATTATTTATTTATTTTTTTTTTTTTACTCATTTCCATTCGGTGTCGATACATCCAAAAAACAATCTGTGTCGAGATAGATCTTTCCAAACCGATCGGTATTGTCGCAATCTCCAAACGTCGCGATTAGTCCAATGGAAAAAAGAAAAGAAAACAAAAACGAGAAAAAAGCGCGCGAAACAACCGTATTAAACGGATCTAACCTCTAAAAGTACGCGTTTAAACGAAAGAGAAAGAGTAATCGATCGAATGCGAACAGTATCCAAAGGGTTCGTTCTGTTCGTCGGTCGAACACATTTAACCATATAAATCAGACGAAACGCAGTGGAGCCCCGTTCGCAAGACTGGATTCCCATTTTTTTTCTTTTCCTTCTTTTATTCGCGCCCTCATATTTCGTTCTCCCATCCTCCCTATTCGACGAAAGTCGTCTGTTTGCGTGAGCGCGCGCGACAAAAACGAAAAATCACGTTCTCTCCCCATCGCCATAAATAGTGCGTTTATATTATTAAATCGGTCATCGCGGGCGTTTCGCAACCCCTCGCGAGCCATCATTCTTTTCTTTCCCTTTCTCCCTCCTCCCTCCTCTCGTTTGCACTCTGCCTCGTGTTCGTTACAATATTTACAGAAAGACGGACATACGTACAACACAGGGTATAGCTCGGTATCAGAGAAAGAAGAAACGAAGGTAAGTAGGTACGATACACAACATCATAAACACTTTCTTCCCCTTCCGTCTGACCATCTTTACGATGCGCTCGTTCACAATTATCGTTATCGTTATCCGTTTCTTGCGAACATTTTTCAGTAGCTTGCAATCATACGCGGGATTACACTTCCCCGCGAGTTTCCCCGATTGCACCCCACACGTTCGCTAATCGTTAGGAAATTTCGGCTCTCCAATCGTCCGCTAATTAGTCTCGCGATATTTCAGCCACTCAGGATCCCAACTAATTAACCCTACTTTTTACACGTTTCTCAATTTGAATGCGATTAGAGTTTGTTTTTTTCAGTTTTATTCCTTTTTTTCGTTTTTACACGGTTGATTAGTTCGGTTCCCGAGCGACACAACACAAAGTTCATCGTCATGCTCGTTTCTCGGCGCGAAACTACGTTTCTTCTTTTTTAACACTTAACCGACCGAATGTGGAGATCTTCCATTTTTTCCTCGACAAACTACAGCCATTGATTTTTTGTTTGCTTTTGTTATTAGTTGGTCTTGAACTAAGTGTTGTTCACGGTTCATCAAATGTATTCCCTGCTTTTCCAGGATACAATTTTTAATAAATTCAACAATAACTTAACCCTTTCGCTGCCGAGCGCCATAGCGAAAGTGCGAACATTAAACTTGCGCAGTCTTCAGCATTCAAGATCAAAACTTTTGTCTCAAAAACAATTTTCTAACGTTACTTTTAGAAGCAAAATGATTCGTGTTCATAATTTTTCCACGAACATATATTTAATTCAACGATACAATTAATATTTTTACATTACACAACAAAATAGTAACTATAATTATAACATATAATGTTGACCAATAATTTCTTAATAATCAGATTCTCTATGAAATTTCTCAAAACATGGGTAAAACTTGACTTCTGACTCCATTTTTGGGATAGGTGCCACCTATACACGATGGATGACTACAGTCATCCTTGTAGCCAGTGACTATAGTCACTCGTAGTAGCGAAAGGGTTAAAACCAACTGACACCAAAAATAAATGCAATTAACGGCAGCATTTTGTCGAGGATAAAATGGGAAATCTTCCCATTCGGTTGGCCAAATGTTAAGAAGGATCAGCGACCGTCCGAGCGTGGATCGAAGGATAAGGTAGAAGTAAATTGTGGATCATCGATCGTCCACGCTTTGCGGCCGCGATTATCGTTGAGGGCGCTCCAGAAAGTGTTTACAGCGCTCGATCAACCAGACGCCATATTGTCGCTACGAAAACGATCAAGCACGCGATCTATCGCTAAAAGCGCCTGCAGCTTATCGACACGCTTCCTCTCTTCCGCTCTCCTTCTGTTTTCTCTTTCGTTTCTGGTCGTTTAGCTCGATTAGCGTTCCTTAAACAGTACGTGTATAAAAAGGAGTCGTTCGCTTCGCGTCAGGGCAATGGCCGTTCGTATAAAAGTTCTGAGAAACTGGGACCACGAGGCACGTGTTCTTTCTTTTGTAATTGTTCGAAAAAGAAGGGAGCTATAAATATTCTATGATAAACTAAATATATTTATAAAAAATGTAAAATTTGCTTTTCAAAGCATTACAATCGTTTTCTTTCTTTTTTTTTTTTTTTATTAGATACTAACGTTGTAGAGCTTTAAAACTTGTTTAATCATCGTGTCGTACAGTAGGATCGTGATTTTTATTTTTCGTTCAGTGGAATTTGTTTCAATACTTATTCATACTGAAACTGAAATTGAAGTTCGTGTTTCATACGGTTCCTCTGAATTCTCTTTTTATTGTAAATTTTAGTCAACATTACATTATTGAGAACATGAATTAAATGTTTAAGCGTCGCCGCGCGAATTCTTCTCTGTAACCCAAACGTTTATGCGCTCGCTATCTTTTATTTATAACTTCAAACTAAGCATTCCTATAATAAACAAATCGTTATACGTTAAATAAAGACATAGATTTAAAACGTTCGTATTCATTTCTACGTATCTTTATTTAAATATTTGTACCAGCTTTCGAATCACAATCGTGTATGTACAAAATTAAAATAAATAAATCAAACCTTACGAGTAATACAAAAGCGTGAAAAAAAAAACGTATCTTAACACGAATGGGTTACAGAGATGCGCGACGTTAAAAGAAGATTCCTTTCGTTTTATAAAGCATCAAGAAAGTGATAAAAAAAAAAAAAAAAAAAGGAAAACGTTCTCCTGCTGTTCCTTATATTCCTAAATCCGTCTTCATATAGGTGTTCAAATAAAAATAATACGTTAATTTATTTCTCATTTTTTATACTCAATCGAAAAGAAAAACATTCTTTCACTTTCATCGGTTTAAAACATTCTCCTCGTTTCTTTTAATTAGGTACATACAACAACACGTTAAAAAGTAAAATTCTCTCCTCCGACCAGTATAATATTAAACCTCTTGTCCAAGTTACATCCACGTGTTTCGTCTTTTAGGTTTCGAACAATCGCGCAAAAAAGATGGTCCACGTGGTTTACATATCATCAGTCGTCGCGCTGCCTAATAACGGCGAGCCTATCCCCGAAAGATGGACCCGAACGACGGGTCAAGCGTTGCCCGCTGTTAAGATCGATACAATTAGTCCCAGAAAAATGTAATTATCGTTATCAATATCAAGTTACCATTACTATTATTGGTTCAGTTTGTTGGACCACGTGCACGGCGGACGATTACCATTTTGAATCGACATCGATCCCCACGTTACTTTCGTCCCTTATCTTATTAAACGTTTCGAAAATCGTCGCTGGAGTCTCGTGTGTCGGCGTTCGGTCGGTTAGAAAAAAAGCTCACCAGGAGAGGCACTGGATACTTGTAAAAAAATGTCTCCCTTTGATATCTAGCTCCTACAGACATCGGCTGATAGAAAATATCGCGTCTTCGCCGCTTACTTCCGGTATCTAGGTACCGTTGAACGTCGTTGAAACGTCGCCACTCGACGAGACCCCTCTTTATTTATTATTTATTCGTTTATTTACTTATTTATCTTCTGCCCGTTCTTCCCATCGAATTGCGACCTACAGTGTGTCTCGGATAGAAATTCGATAGAAATTCGACCTGTTAACAGCTCGATTATAAAAAGATGCATGGCTTGCGCGTTGGCCATTGAAAGATCCTCGGTTGTTGCTGAAAGTCGCATCAACAAGTGTGAATGGTAAAACGCCCCTCGCTCTCGAGTTCCCCTTAATCGATATGATTGTATAAAACGATATAGTAGAGTAGAGCGTGTGATCGATTAGAACAATTGTAACGGGAGAGAATGATGGATAGTTGTACAGTAAGAAGTTTGGTGAATTTCCTTTCGTGTCGTTCTTAATTATTCGATGCTTTAGATTTTAACACCATTCCCACCGACACTTCACGTATACCTATTCCTATCGCGACATTCCTACGTAAGACAAACTACAAATTTTTCTCAGAAACTAAACAATGAAAAAAGAAGCGAATACTGAAAAATGTATTATAGGTTTATTTGAGGAAAAGTCTAAAATTTATAGGCGATTCGATTACGTTGTATATGTGAAGTTCTAATCGAAATTTTAGAAACGGTCATTTGACCGGTCGTGGTAGGAATAGTGTTAAAAGTCCAACCTCGAACAGATATAGCATTTCGAACTTGCGAGACTGACGCACCAAATAATAACGTTAAACATATTTTAAGTGAAATTAGTCGACATTAATCTATGTGCTAAACTGTGTATATATATTTACGCGTGTAAATAATTGATATGTTAAATAATAATTGTTAAAAATACATACATAAGAGCATTTGATCCGGTGCGAGTCGATTAACGAAAATCTTGCTCGATTGTGCAGTCGGTAACGGTTGGACCGAACCGTTTCGTTCCATTTATAGGAATATTAACCGTTAATTACTGACGTTAATATTAACGAATCAACGTATGTAATAATTAATAAGAAACGTATAACAGGCTGATCAATTTGGTGCGAGTCAATTTCAAAGTTCACTATATTAGATCGTTCCAATCGATTGATCGATGAGAAAAATTATTCAATAACTCAAGGTCTCCCGTTCAACGTGTCTCCTTTCAATTTTATTGTAAATTCAGTTAGAAGTTGTAGCATCAAAACGGGAACGGAAAGAAGAGATAAAAATGGCGTGTGTACGAGTTCGTGTACTTAGTCGCAGTATGAAAGAGTTATCGCGTAACAATCGCGTTGGTCGAAGAAACTGCGCGTGTTCGTTTTGAGTGTAGCCTCGACGACGAAGAACGAATAAGCCTTTTAGGCGTTCACGATCGAGGCCCATCGATTCGATTATGCATTATCGCGTGACACGTCGCAGAGGATACAATATCCGTACGATATCATCTAAACATACAGCATCAAAAATTCGATATACTGATATAAACGCTCATATGTGTTTCCATTTATATACATACACACTTATGTACGAGGCTCTTATAAAAAAAAAGAACGCAACCGCGTGCAATCTCGCCGTGTTCTGTGTGGAAAAAAGTGTTTCCTTTCTCTATAGTTCTCCCCATTCCGCGTGTCCCAGAAGCACCTTCTTCTCTGTTACAAACGAACTTCCGTCTTCTCATGTCGCCATGTTCGCGTCATTAGCCCGCGATCGTTCTTTTTTCTTTGCGAAGCGACACGGAACAAACGTTATCCTCCCACCTTACCCGATCGTCAGAGATACTTAAAGCTAAGCCTAGTTATCTCTGGATTATAAACCTGCACACAGATATGCGATCGCGATCCTCGTGTGTTCCATTTCATTAAATTCGATCGCCCCGATGTCGGTCCGGAGGATCACCTTCGCGGCTCTCGATCTCTGATAAAGCTCGAGTTCGCTCGCGAACCGTTCCATCGATCGTCCAAACTCTGACAGGGGCAACGAAGGTAGTAGCTTAAGACTTATTATATCACATCTTCAATATGTGCGGCAGTATTTTATTTTCCCTTACGTTCTAAACCTGCTCGGCCGTCGAGAACTCGGTGCTGAGATTTGATGTTTGACATCGAACTCGCTAGAGTAGTTGACCCGCAGCCCCAATTCGCGGTGTGCCAGAAAACTTGTTGCTAAAAAAAATTCTCCTATTCGACGGGACCGAGCCGTTGGGCCCGATGCCCGTTAGTCGCGATCAGGTTCCGATAATTGGCAGTATCGATCGGACGTGTTACGTCCACGAGACCCTACTAAGTAATGTACATCGATTATCCTAGAACGGGTTGCGGCAGTTTAATCTTCCCGGGCGGACACCAACGATTTCCAGGCAAGCCGATTTCATGCAGAGCCGGGCTTCTTCAAGGAAAATTGTCGAGAACTTCCGCTTTCTCCTCCGTCCCCTTCGTTCCTCGTTAGAACCGGCACGCGCCGTAGAAGGTGCACGAAGTTGGAGGGCCGTTAAACGCGTGTACTCGATGTTAGAACCCCGAAACAGCGACCGAATCGTACAAAGAGAACAAAGCGAACGACAAACTCTCGCCCACACTTAGTCCTTCCACCAGCTGCACAAACAGCAAAACCATCGCCTCTCGGGATGGGGCTGAAGTATCTGCTATTGTCAGTGCATCGCCCTGGTGGTGGTCAAATGGGTGGTCTCCGCCCTTTTCGGAGGCGGTGGTGGCGGCCTTCGTTTGCTCGCGATCGCGTTCACGATGTTGATGCTGCGATTCTCGTCCGCGAATCGAACGGTGGCCTGTCGGGCCGGACTGGAAGCGTACTCCACCGGAGCATGCGGATCCGTCGCGTACACGTTCTCGTACAGATTGTCGGCCCCGTAGTGTTCTTGGACCCAGTTGGACACGTTGGTCTCCCTGTAGTCCGCGATGGCAGGCGGTGGATCGCGGAAACCGAGGACTTCGTGCGGGGTGGTGGTCGAATCCAGCTTGCACTTCTGCGCCACCTGCCATTTTTTCCTCATCACTCGTTGGAGATCCTTCAAGAAGTCGCCCGGCGGAGCCTGATCGGACGCGGCAAGCTTCTTGGGCGAGGTGAGCCTCGTGCTGTCGGATCTCCTCGGCGGCATGGGCTTCCTCTGCGGCAACGCCGGGCTGCCCGGTTCCTGTTGAGGCGGAAGGTTGAACGTGATCTTCTTGCCAGTGCCGGTCTTCGACTTGGGCGACGTTGGCGGCTCCTGAATGGTCACCCTGCGCTGCGGCTGCGGGCTGGAGGCAGCCTTGAGCTCTGCTAGGTAAGGCGGTGCAGCGTAATGGCCGGTGCCTTGCTTCATGGCGCTTCGTCGTACGGTGTCCATGTTCGGATTCGGCCTGATAGGCTGAACGGTGCTGTGCTGATGACCACCGTACATCGACTCGGACTTCGAGTTCTGTCTGGTCAGGCTGGAGGAGCTGTTGCTGTGCTGCTGCTGGGACCCGTACGCTGGCGGAGGAACGAACGGCGGTGGCGAGGCGAAGTTTGGCGAGCTTGGGACATACGTCGGAGTGCTCGCGCTGGATCCTGGATAGGAACTGTGCGGGGAGGACACCGAGTTTGCGGCGTTGTTCGTGTGGTAAGCGTTCTGCGCGTTCGAATTGTAGTTCTGGCTGTTCTGCATTGTCGAGTTGTTCGGTAACGAGTTGCTCGCGTTCGGGTACATTTGCTGATTGGCCGACGGCCTTGACGCCGTGTGCGTCGGCGTGTTCTCGGGTGTCACCGAGTTCGTGGGAGTGGATTGTTTCGGCCTGGCGCGTCTTATGGTTCCCGTCTCGCCGACCAGAGGACTCGGAGGCGGCGGAAGGGACGCTAGACTCAGCGAAGAGCCGGTTAATTCCGGAGTGTTGCATACTGGCAGTTCACCGGGTGCTGGAGGCGGTGGTAGGGAATCCAGGGACAGGTTTGAACGGAACATTTCTGGCGGGGGTGGAGGAAGTGGCTCGCTGTCCGATTCTGTTTCTTCTGCTACTCTCGATGGCGATGGCGGAGGCGGTAACGAGGTGATCGAATCCATCTGCGAACAAATTGTTTGTCAACTCAACGCCTGTCAAGCTTGTAATTATATAATCAAGATGAAAATATGTGCTGCTGAAGTAATTAATCTATCGATCTTCCAATTTAACCTAATTCCTTTTATTGTAAAAAAAATTGTGAGTTTTCAGTGTTTATTGCTCACCATATTTGATGGGATGGGACTCGTCGGTGTTTTCGACTCCTGGCTCTCAGCTCTATTGTATCCCATTGGACTCGCCCTTTCCCTAACCGGTGTGCCAGGCGGTACAGGGCTAACAGGGGTCGCGTTGCCAGATCGATGGTGTCTCTTCAACGTCCCAGATCCATCCGAATCGGTGCCGCTCCTTCTTCGACTATGCCTTCTGGTCAAGGTTCCTGAACCCGAGCTGGTTGGACTTGGACAAGAATCCGGCTCGTCGCGAACCGTTTCACCTACTTCCTTCAACTGTCTCGTGATCGATGTTAGAGGCAGTTTCGGATTCATCGAAGGCTTCCTCTTTATCGTGCCCGTTGGAAACTCGCCACATTCGAAAGCTACCTGTAATACAAAGTGAAGAAGACAAATTAGACGATGACTCAACACCAAGATACAGTGCCAAGAAAAATGAAGATAGTACAACGCAAACAGTAACTATCTACTGTAAACTTAATGAATTACCTCGCAACTACTGGGTGCTCCATCGGACAAGCATCCACTGGAACTCGAGCTGCTGGCTCTGCTCAGCCTGCCATCGTTATTATAACTTTGTCGTTGCTCAGGATTGTAACTTTGCCTCTGACCATCGTATTGTCTGCTGTTAGCCACGTCCGTATTGTGCCTTGTATTTTCCGTGAACTGACGAGCGTTTTCGTTGGTCGTGTTGTACTGGGTCTGATTCTGAGCCGGGACAGCGATAGAGCTAACGGAACAAGATCTTGCGTGGGCCAGCATGTCGAGATCCTCCTGCGCAAGCTCGTCGACGAGGGTCCTATAGTTTTCCATCAATTGTCTTCCGTACTTGGCCACCCTGATTCCGACCATCCATCGTTCCAGAGACGGGATATCCTCCGCGCAGAGGAACTTGATGTACTTGGTCGATTTCGGCTGCTGCAATCTAGGATGCTTCACTGCGAAACAAAAATCCGTCGGGGCCTTGTATTTCTTTTTCCAACCGATCCCGTAGTAGATCTGATTCACGTCGAACGTGGCCAAGCAAACTAGATCCCGAGCTGTACGAGCTTTCTCTTTTGGCCAATAGTAGAGGCCTGATGCTCGGAGAATGAAGTGGTACCTCTTCCAGCCCTTCTTGCTGTCAGATTTCAGATACAGCGGTCCCTCCACCTAAACAATTAATGAAATTGATTTGTAGGGGAATCATTGCTTGCACGTATCTTTTTAAGTTTCGTAGTGAAGTTTGTGGATTTGAGTGTGTAAATAATGAAATTTTTGAATCAAGCGGAAAGCAAGTATTTATATTAAATTATCAATTACGATTGAAGGACGATTCTGAGGAAGCATGCAGAAATTTGAGTAAACCCACATGGCAAGATCACGTGTTATTTATGTGCGTGTGTAAAATCCTTAAGAGTGTAGTAAAGTTGAAAAATAGAACAGTAATAAATAAAAAATGTACAAGTGCTAAACATTTTGTAAAGATTATATTGTATCGCTATATACTGGTTAAGTTTTAAACATTTATTTGCCTTGATTCGTTAAACACTATTCATTCCATTTATTTATAATAGCCTATCTGCTAGACCATTAGGTATACCACTTAAAAATTAATAGCGCTGCCGTAAACGTTTACGACGTATAATAAGAGCCAACACAATCTATAAATTAAGAATACCTATCAGGTTTTCATTTATTGCTTAGGTAATAAATCGCAAAGGTAAGATCTGGTATTAACATAAAGAACTAATTACCTCTGGCACCCCGACATTACTGCTGGAAAAGAATTCCTCCAGAAGAATATTACGCGAGTGATCGTCGTATTCTCCGCTATTTCTATCAGTTGGACCAAGAAGAAATCTTTCTGGAGTTAGAAACAGTTGAGTCTTTTCTGGCCTCTCGACGAAAAGCAGCTTGTTCTTCGAATCTCTGGTCCACAGTAAAAGATTCTCTACCAGCAGCTCGTGATCTTCGTAAACCCTCTCTGAAAAATCGAAATTAAAACCACAGTGAAAAATCTGAGAAAGTATTAGAGGTCTAGGACGCCACAAGAGATGCAATATTTCATACAAATTAATCTTTTATTTTCTATGTTCTAGTACAAATTTTTAATCGTTCAGTGGGTCACATTTTATTTCAAAGTATTCCTCTAATCAGCGATAATGTTTAAAATGCACTGTCAATTTTTATTCAACTCTTACAATTGTAAGTACAGGCGCCCCTCGACTTTCGCACACAATTATAAAATAGTTCCTGAAAGTGTGTGCAAATGTTTAATGTTCGAAAGTAGAGGGATGTAAAGAAATATGCAAGAAAAACTGTGTTTTAAAGTATTGATCGGAACAACATTGTAGTCTGATGGCTAAAATTTGATGTCCCCTAAGAGGGGGCAGCCCAGTAACCTCCTTGACTCACGATGTCCCCTTAGAGGCTTAAAAGCTGAATTTTTAAAAACGTGGGAAATAGCGAATTGTGCGAAAATAGAACGTACGAAAGTCGAGGGGCGCCTGTAGTTGAAACGCTTTGGTCACCAATGACAATCATGGCGTTACAAGAAAAACCATGGCTGATCATATGTGACCAACGTGGCAGTCAAAGTGTTAAGTAGTTGATTGGTGAAAATGTTAAATTAAGAAGGAAATACGTTTCACTGTCATTAATTCACAAGCTATTTTTGGAGGAAAACATATTTACCCATGAAGAGGTCAGGCAAGTGCTCGACCACCGCCCATTTTGGATCCATTGGCACGTGATTTTTGTCGGCGAGAAGCCTGCATACGTGTGCCACGCTCATTCCCTCGTCCACGAGCAAGCTTTTGCCACTGCCATCCAAAGTGAACGCTTTGATGAAGAGCTTCTGGACGCTGGCCTCGCGCATCTTCTCCAGCGCCAAACGGATTTTCTCTGCCTTAACTCTACTCGCAGCATCTTTTCAGGAAAGAACGAACATATTTACTTTTTGAACGAAATACGATTCAAAAAGATTGTTTAAACGTCCTTATTGGATAAGAATTTATTTAAAAATTCATCGACGATTCATCACAAAATATACTGAACATCGAATCTCTTAGCTTTTATCAAACTTTAGTTTTTAACAAAATAATTTGCTATTACCAGAGCAAAGTTTATTGAAAATATTTTCTATGATCTTACACAAGAGTTTATTTAAAAAATTTTCGACGTCCTATCACAAAGTAAATATTAAAGCTTCCAGCTTTTATTCAACCCTAGTGTTTAACAAAATAATTTGCTATTACCAGAGGAAAGTTTATTGAAAATATTTTCTATGATTTCACGCAAGAGTTTATTTGAAGAATTTTCAATGAACCACTATAAAGTAAATATTGAACTTTTCAGCTTTTATCCAACCCTAGATTTTAACAAAATTAATTTGCTATTACCAGAGCAAAGTTTATTGAAAATATTTTCTATGATCTTACACAAGAGTTTATTTAAAAAATTTTCGACGTCCTATCACAAAGTAAATATTAAAGCTTCCAGCTTTTATTCAACCCTAGTGTTTAACAAAATAATTTGCTATTACCAGAGGAAAGTTTATTGAAAATATTTTCTATGATTTCACGCAAGAGTTTATTTGAAGAATTTTCAATGAACCACTATAAAGTAAATATTGAACTTTTCAGCTTTTATCCAACCCTAGATTTTAACAAAATTACCATTATTAGAATAAAAATTATTAAAAAAGTTTTCGACGATTCGGCGTAAAATGTGTTAAACATGAAAATCGCTTAGCTTTTATCCAGCTGAGCTGGTGTTTTTCGGTTCCATTGGTTGAATAAAATTTGAAACTCACCCATAAGTTGGTGAGATTGCTGCTGGGGGCCTGTGTGCATGGCGGTCTGAGGTGGTTTGTGACCGGAACCGCTGCTGCTCGCGGAACTCTCGCTGGACAACATCGACACCGTGTCCGAGAATGCGCTATCATTGTCAGGACTATCGGTGCGCATAGCTGGAGCAGATATTTTTCAATAGTTAAATAAAACGAGAGATGCAAGAGTTAACAATTATAACTTAGAAGCAATTTATTTCATTTGAATAACCCTTAATTTGTCAGTATCTTGCGAGTCACATTAGATCAATAGCAATGACGATAAATTATAAAAGTTAAGTTTTACGATTTAAAAAATTTTAGGGGAGACAGTTATATTCCAAATAATAAAATTTCATTGTACTAAGTTCTGCAATTATAAAAGTCAGTATATTATCTACATTAATTGTATCACGATTGAAAGATCGTACTTCATCGTGACTCAAAGAAAACAACCGATAATTAATACACGTGGATAATAACATCGTTAAAGCATTAACAAGTTTGCTTAAAAAAGTTCAATACTCCTGATTACAAGAGCGCTTATGTCCATAATTACATCCGTATCTGCAAAATCGGTATTCTTATGCAACAATAAAAGTTCTATCTTGAGCATTCATCGTGTAACAGATAAGGTTCCCGAAATGTTTAATATTTTATCTGCTAATTATATCGTTTATACAGATAATCTAATCACCCTCGGTTTTATTTAATACGAAGACTGGCCAAACAACTGTTTCTGAACATTCCAATTGTTTCCAGAAACAATTTCAGACAACAGAAAACAGTTCCTTTGTTCCTTTATTCAAGAAGGATTTTAAGCAAATTTGCAGTTTCGATCGACGAATCGATAATTTTGACGAATAATCTACCGTTAGGGATCGATAATTATTTGTATGGATCACGAAAACCGGCTCTGGTTTATTACCATGGGTTCTGGGCCTGACCATCGCGTATCGCTTGGGTCAGAGCCTAACTCATCCGGGTGACCACCACCCTTCTACCAGTATATTCCTTTTTCCAAACTTTTCCCTCCACCTTACAATTATCCACTTCCCACTCCAACTTCCTATTTTCTAAATCCTTAAAAGGCGTTCGACCTTCACCCACGAGTAGAAGAAAAACGAAGAAGAACGAAGAAGCATACTATTAGGTTGTCCGGAAAGTTCGTGCCGATTTTGAAGATTGAACCGCAGAGGATTTAAATTTTAGCATACATTTATTAAGTTATACAGGTGCCATTCCTTTGAACAACCTTTCTCCAACTTTCAGACAACTTGAGAATTCCGTCCTTTCAGAATCTTTCAGGTTTTTCAACGAAAAGTTTTTTCGATTAAGGGAATTTCGTAATGATCTAAAAAGGTATCATATACAGCACGTATCTTGTTTGCTGCTTTTGTGGCATTTTTGCCTTTCCAGTGAAAGAAAACTATTAAATGCCTAAAATGTACTTTATCTTCTTTCATATTCAAAGGCGAACTCGATAACACCTACCTCCTTCATTTTTGCTGATATCGGTGTTGTCGCCAGCCGTGATCCTCGTGCTGTTAGGTCGACCCTGCCTCTGCGAATCGGGCGCAGGTGTAGCAGCGATGTCGCCGTCGCAGCGGCGCTCCAGGGCGCACAGCTCGCCGAGGATGGCATCCAGATCGACATCCTGAGAATCTGCAACAATCGAGTAACAAACAAAATCAATTAACCTATCTGAAATAACAGAGAACCGTGGAACAGTTGGTGGTCGAGTTGAAAAGGGTTCTTATGTTCCCAAGGATAACATTCTTTTATGACGAAAAAAAGTTTGTGTTATGGTTATGAAGTAAATCTATTATCGTTTTTCTCTTCGAGATTCTATTAAAAGTATAATGCAATCCAAATTTTATGTAAAATTTGGAAGTATGCAGATTTCTTCGACGCTTTAAATTTGGGAACAAAGAAAAAATTAAAGCTAGCCCAAAAGTTAGGCTACTTTATACATATTTCATTTGGGACTGTATTTTACTGAGTGCTGGTTTGGATTGACTATGGCAGTTTTCTTTAACTTAGAAGTATCTTGGAAAAATAGGTATTTGACGAAAAATCGGATACAGTCTCAACTATCATGTGCCTTCAGTAAATATACAGCAGAAATTAAAATTGGATAAAAATTGCATTTCTAATTCATATATCTAATTCTCATTTCTTTGACTACGTATTTTAGAAAAATAAGTTTTCATAAAAATAAGAATACAGTCAATATACAGAGATTAAAATTGGATAAAAATTGCATTTCTAATTCACATATGTCGTTTTCATTTCTTTGGCTAAGTATTTTAGAAAAATAGGTATTTCATAAAAAAATAGGATATAATAAATATACAGTAGGGATTGAAATTGGAAAAAAATTGCATTTCTAATTCACATACGTAATTTTCATTTTTTTTGACTATTTTACAGAAATAGGTGTTTCGTACAAAAATAGGATACAGTAAATACACAGCGGAAATTAAAATCGAATAAAAATTGCATCTTTAATTCACCTATAAAATTTCAATTTCGTCAATTGCACTTTTCATACAATCCTTTGATATCCCTCCCCAATTTATTATCCACAACCCTTTCGTTAAAATGTACGACACGCCCAAATCTACAGACGTGTTTGAATTTTATTGAAAATGTTTACGCAACGAACAGATCACAAACTCCTTTTCGAACAAAGTAGATATAAGCGACGAGATGGAAGACGAACGCGTTACATCGAGAGTAAAAGTGGATTCCCGGCATGCTGCAGCGTGCTCGCGACTTTCCGAAGACGTTGAAAACAGGGACCCGTACTCGTCGATTACGATCGGAGAGGAAACTGGTAATGGCCGAGCCCGCGAATTATGAACGATTCGACGTTGAAACCAGTTCCGTGCTAATTACCCGCACGATCGTACGGTCATCTGGTAACCGCACGGTCGCTCGTGTACACCACGAATGTGAAACGAGGCCTCGGACCGCGTTTACTGTTCGTGTACCTGACCTCGTGCAACCGAGATGAAAGTCCTTGGTTAACGAACAAACGTACGCACAGCTTTAATTGCGCCCGTGGATCGCCGACAAAATGGCCGATGACCGTTTTTGGTATTTTGTCCGGGAGCTTGGCGAACGAATTCTTTTGCGATTTCCAAGGAAATTGTTACAACAATGGATTTTCTTTCGCTTTAACCCCTTGCACTATTTTGACGAGTCTGACTCGTGATGAAAATTTTAGGCCAAACATGAATATCACGAGTCTGACTCGTGGTCTTAATTTCGGGCAAAATTGATATTTAATTGTTTATTTATATTGTGTCTTTCCGTTTTAGGTTTGATATTAGTGAGATAATCAGAAAACTTATTTGAGTTCAAATACTACTACCGCGGATTTGCTTTTACATATTTTTATTTCGTTATTAATTAATTATATTATTATTACTTATTCAGAATTTGTTTTAATCTTATGTGATAATTAAAGTATACATAAAAGTTTTTGATTCAAATTCATTTGAATTTCACAAGAGTTCCATCGCGTGGATAAGATGGGTCTCAAGTTTCGGCACACGCGTTCCACCGCTCGTCCTTCATCGCGACAATTGAGGCAGCCGCGTTTGGCCTGACTTTTTCCGAGGTTCCGAATAGTGCAAGGGGTTAACTCCATCCTCCGGGGTTCTTGTTAGAAATTGAATACAGAAAAATTAACTGTAAGCAGCTTTCCCTTAACGTACTTTTTCAAGGGCTTCTTCTAAGAACCCAAGCCATATTATCTGGCATTTCAGAAAGTTTGAAAACATTAAGAAACAGAATAAAAGGGCCGAAGGACCCGGACTGGGTCGAAGAAATTTTGACCACTGCGTTTTGCTAGTCTTATGGCAAAACTCGCAAGGTTGTTAAAGTATCGTAATATTTCACGAATAAGAGTGTATTTTATTTAACACGTTGAACGCCACGTCAGCCATATCTGGGTGACGGCTATGTTTCTTGTAAACGGTTGACACTTTTCTAATTAAAACAAGATTGTTGAGGTAATTTATACTAATTTTATTTATAACACAATTATGATAAGTATATATGATATAAAGTAACAATAAATTATAAAGTAAATATAACATAGCGCTGTTTACAGTCCGAGTCTCTGGTTTGGGTCCTGGGGGAAACTC
Source organism: Tetrapedia diversipes (assembly GCA_033822845.1). Lineage (NCBI taxonomy): Eukaryota > Metazoa > Arthropoda > Insecta > Hymenoptera > Apidae > Tetrapedia > Tetrapedia diversipes. The sequence goes on from JAOPTO010001339.1 coordinate 18,168, forward strand.
CACCGATTTACGCTGGGCGTTCAACGTGTTAAGCAATATAAAACCCATTTTTAATAGTTCTCGTTAACAAGTTAATAATCGTATAAATCGTAACGCATAGCTTTTTAACGCCATAACTACCGATGGTTAGGATATGCTTACTTATGTGGAAGAAATTAAATTGAGAATAAATTGTTTGACAATAAAATTGAGTATCGAATAAAATATAATTGAAAAATAAATTGAGAAAATTATATTTAAGAGATGTCTAATATGAGGGAAGCAAACCATTACGATTACAGTAAAAGTCATAGTAAATTTTCAAAGGTGTATCACAATAAATTTACCAAGTCTCCAAGAAAAGTTACGAATCGTGTTAACAGATATGATCAAATACTTATTCCTTTGTTTTGAAATATGTTTATTGTATCTAAAATTGGAGAAAAAGGATTCTAATAAAATTAACAATTCGCACTCGAAAAACGATACAAGGTACTTAACTGATAACGATCGATTTCATCAACTTTCGCAGTACTTCTTCAGTATTATTTAACCGAATTAAATAAATTTTAACACAAGTAAATTCTAGTGCTATTTAATATTGGTACTGGTAGTTAACTGATAACGATCGATTTCATAAACTTTCGCAATACTTCTTCAGTATTATTTAACCGAATTAAATAAATTTTAACACAAGTAAATTCTAGTGCTATTTAATATTGGTACTGGTAGTTAACTGATAACGATCGATTTCATAAACTTTCGCAGTACTTCTTCAGTATTATTTAACCGAATTAAATAAATTTTAACACAAGTAAATTCTAGTGCTATTTTATATTGGTACTGGTAGTTAACTGATAACGATCGATTTCATAAACTTTCGCAGTATTTCTTCAGTATTATTTAACCGAATTAAATAAATTTTAACACAAGTAAATTCTAGTGCTATTTAATATCGGTACTGGTAGTTAACTGATAACGATCGATTTCATAAACTTTCACAATACTTCTTCAGTATTATTTAACCGAATTAAATAAATTTTAACACAAGTACCATTTAATATTGGTACTTAAATACTTTTTAACGTGGTTTCATTTGGTAATTGAGAATCACCTTTCGAGTGCAAATGATTAATACCGGAAAAGTGCGTTGATCGAAAACACGAATGAATCGTGCAATCAAAACGTAAATAAGTCATTGTCAGAAATTGTTACTAATTCCGTTGAGTTTCCATATTTTCCGTAAAATTTGCGTAGCGAATCCATTTCGTACGCTGTAATTGAAAAAGGAGGGAACGAAGTAGAATGTCGAATCCATTTCCATACAGAACCGCAAACAGTTAATAGGTTTCCGGTGGTTATAATAACGTACCTCATTAACGATACCCGTGCAGAGTATGACGCAGAATGAAAAGAAACGCGAGGCACTTTATATTTCAACTAAGAAACGTTTCCGTGCCGGCATTCGTTTTTCCTTCGCCGTGCCTTATTTTCTTGCAACCCTTGTTGCAACTATCTTTCAGGAAGCATCGCGTACGAAAACGAAGGTACAGCGCCAGACGACCTGAACACGCTGCTCTCCGTGCAGCGCAATAATTATCGTGGATCGTTACCCGCACGTGATAATATCGACTTCGTTAAGATAATTAACGAAATTAGCCCGTGCCCCGTAAAGCAACAGTCAATTTCTTTGGTTCGAAGGAAACTGTTTAAACGGATTACGCAACCGTTGCCAGCGCCTATACGCTCATACAATTCTCATGGTTCTCTATTTTTTGGGATAAGTCTCAAAAATTCAAATATTTTCAAATTTCACCGAAAATCTTAAGATCTCTCGTTTTCGTACATTTTACGAAACAATTGAGCTGCATCTTTTGGCATATGCAATAAGTGCAATTCACTAGATGCAACGATTATTTAATCCTAAATAGCTAGATATGTATTATTCATTGTGGTAAATTATAGAAATTAGAACTCTCATTTAAAGACAACTTCAAAAACAGGGAAACTAATGATTTACTTAAATTCATAAAAGGTGGAACTATTTCATTTCATACGCTATATTTTTTAAACTGCCGTTAACAATATTGCAAATAATGCAACACTAAACACAAGTGGAAATGAGAAAAGTCAAAATGTTCAGAAAAGTGAAAAAGGAATAGTATTAGCGAAAAAATTAACCCTTTGCACTCGAGAGGTGATTGTTAGTCGTCTAATGATACTAACTTCAAAAATGTTCAAATTCGAAATATTTACTAAGATTCGCCTATATTAAACGTCATTTAGTTTAGTTAAATGATATACTAAAATTTACATATATAACTATTTAACCTCTGACTGATAAACAAACTAACTAAAGCCTGAAAATTTGCGAAACTATCATATGGTGATTAACAGTCATCTCTTGAGCGCAAAGGGTTAATATCGGTACAAATTTAGACAGCCCTTTAACCCTTTACACTCGAGAGGTGATTGTTAGTCGTCTAATGATACTAACTTCACAAATTTTCAAATTCGAAGTATTTACTAAAATTCGTCTCTATTAAACGTCATTTAGTTTAGTTAAACGATATACTAAAATTTACATATATGACTATTTATTAACCTCTGAGTCTGACTAATAAACAAAATAACTAAACACTGAAAATTCGAAAAACTATCATATGGTGATTAACAGTCATCTCTTGAGCGCAAAGGGTTAATATCGGTACAAATTTAGACAGCCCTTTAACCCTTTGCGCTCGAGAGATGATTATTAGACGTCTAATGATACTAACTTCAAAAATTTTCAAATTCAAAGTATTTACCAAGATTCGCCTATATTAAACGTCATTTAGTTTAGTTAAACGATATACTAAAATTTAACCTCTGAGTCTAACTAATAAAGAAATTGACTAAGGTCTGAAAATTTGAGAAACTACCGTATGGTGACTAGCTGTCACCTTTTGAGTGCAAAGTGTTAAAAAGCAAATGTACTTTTACAATTTATTTTTGATTGACATTTGCTTCTTTTCTCTGGCATAGGTTTTTATCGCGATTATTTCATCGCGAAGAAAGTTACGCCCATCGAGGCTCGTCCTCCTTTCATAATAAGGTTCATAAGTAGCGAACAACAGCTCGGAATGAAATTCTTGCGAATCGTACGAAGGCGTGAGGCATTCCATCTCGTGTCTGGCGAGTGCGACGAAAGGCACTCGTGTAGGCATTCTCGACAGCAGGTCCTTTTGCTCGAGTACACTCGTAACACGCGTTATTCCCTAAACGAGCTTTGATACAGACATACGCGAGAGCTAACCAACGCGGTTTATCGAGGTGATCAATTGCTTGCGAATTAGTGTCAAGATCGCTTCTAATTCGGATCACGCTGTGTCGTGTGAGCTAATCAAGTAGAAAAAGACATAAGTGAGGGTTACGGTGTCAAATGTTGCAGAATATCATAAACCTAATTTCTCTTGGAATACGTTTGCTGCGAATGTTGATTAATCGATACACTTTCACGATATAATAGAAACACGTAGAAGACTGAAGAAAAGAGCTAAAGTATATGAAATAGTTTTTAAAATTATTAAACCCTTTGAAATATTCATCTTTGGTAAAATTTAAATAAAATTTTTAAAACTTTAACCTAGTTAACCATTAATTTAATTAACAATACTTTTATAATAATTAATTAATTAATACCAATTTTATAATAAATAATTAATTCTTGTTAATTTTATATTAATTAATTAATTCTCGCTAATTTTATAATAATGAATTAATTCTCGCTAATTTTATAATAATTAATTGATTATTACTACATTTAATTAATAATTCCCTTTAATGATAATATCATGTTTCCCACGATTAATACTTTTGAATTTCTACAGTAAATTCTTAATGTGAGATTAATACCATAGTTATTTGCTAAATCGACTGGATTCTGAAAAAGAGGAATTTAAAAACTAACGTTTCTGTAAGAAAAAAGTTAAGTAATACACAACTAAAGAAACTTTATTTCTACGTATAAAGCTTGTCAAATGTTTACAGCATTGCAAAATCAGAAATGTTCGAACCTCGTACGTAACGCTCGCACAAAACAAACGTTATCGATCCGAACCATTAGTGGTTTCGATCCAAGGATATCGGTTTCCTGTCAACACTTAGATCACCCAATCCTTTTTCCTTTCTTCGCGAACAAAAGGTGAACCTATATCTGTTGGACGCAGAGTGTATCAGGGTTCAGAGACGCCATCAAAGGTTGACCGAACGAATGACAAAGTCGGCATGGAATGCGACGGTATCTCGCTCGTGATTGTCCCGGCTACGCGAATTCTCGTCGGCGATGACGAAGAGGAAACCCAAGTAACATCGAGCCGAACTTTATCAATCGAATTCCTGTTCCGTGGTCAGTGTCGAATTTCCAGCCTGCTGACGTTCAACTTTCCAGCAAAGACAGATACGATGAATTCGATACTATCCACCTCACAAATGCTCGCCATGCGTTGTAAAAAAAAAACGAAAACATGATCGATTATTTTCGTTTTATTATTTATTTATTAATTTAATTGATAACAGACGGACACGAGACCGTTTTACATTTCCGAAATTATTTATTGTGAGGGTAAATAAAATATTTGACGCAGTTAATAAGTATAATAAAGTAGTTAATAGTATAATAAGATTTTTAAAATTTTCTAATAAAGTGCACTATTATAATACTGAATCACGGTAAAACCGAGATTATGTAAAATTCTTTAAAATATGGTGTCTCGTTGTTATGTTTATTGAAAAGTGTGTTCTATTCGAATCGAATCATGGTTTCCTTAAGAACAGTCACGAAGTTAAATTATCCTACAGTAGAAATATGAGATCAAGTAAAATCTTAATTCCAAAGCAAATGTTAACCCTTTGTGCTTGAAAGGCTAGTCGCCAGTTGATAGTTTTACAAATTTTCAGACTTCAGTTAGTTTGTTTATTAGTCAGACCCAAAGGTTAAATAGTTATACATGTAAATTTTAGTATATGATTTAACTACACTAAACGAACTTTAATATAAGCGAATCCTAGTAAAAATTTGTCACTTGACAATTTTTGAAATTAATATTATTCAGACCCAAAGGTTAAATAGTTATACATGTAAATTTTAGTATATGATTTAACTACACTAAACGAACTTTAATATAAGCGAATCCTAGTAAAAATTTGTCACTTGACAATTTTTGAAATTAATATTATTATACGACTAACAGTCACCTCTCGAGTGCAAAGGGTGAAAAACAGTTTTGTAATAGAACTGTAAAATCAAGTATAACATAGCAAACGAGAGTAAAGTTCAGTGATGCGTCGTTCATCGTAACAAAAGTGGTAGTGGGGGGAGCGACCTTGGCAGGCCGAATCTTCGAGACTGGCTATAGCCACGACCGCAGCAGTCACTAATCACCGATTGTTAGTCCATAGATCAACCATTCACAAAATTTCCGAACAGTCATACGCTTAACAATGAGCTCTAATCATGGCCAAGCTGAACCTTGCCGATGGAGCAAGTTTCGATGCTTTCTGCGCGGCAAAGCAGTTAACCAGCGATAACAATGAGAGCGGAAGTTCCGTAAAACGTAGCTTATGCGAGGCGAGGAAATTTGCTGGAAAGTGACCTGAGCGCGATGTTACTTGCATTATTCGCGATAATGCTTCGCTGGTAATCTTGTTTGAACTGATTAGTGCGAGCTCAGGAAACCAGTGAATCTCAATTACTGTTTTTGCGACATCGCTAGTGGATAAAGTTATCTTACCGTTATTAAGTTCGAAGTGTTTAATCCATTAAGAGCCAATATTGTTTATTTTCTTTTTTTGGTTTTGGTTAATTCATATTGCTGAATTTTGTTCTTTGATACTAAGATGGTGCAAAGTTATTAAGTCTGCAGAACTTTAAGAAAATTGAAACATTAAAACATTGCACTGATGTAGCATTGGTTTTTAGAGAATCAAAACATTGGAAACAAGGATTTTTGAAGGACTAAGAAAATTTACATAAAACTACCATTAGTACATGAAAGAGAATAAGATTACAATAATTATAACAAAAACGTTCGCAAACTTTAACATACTTATTGATAAATTAATGCTCGTAAAATGTTCAGAATTCTTAATTTCTTCAAGTATTCGAAGTTTTAAAGGCGTATGCGGACTTTTGCGACAGACTGTATTTCATGACAGAACACGAGTATGGCTTTCGTAAGTGAAAATTGAATCCAAAGAAATAGATAGCGAATTTCTAATCTTTACGAAACAATATTTCATCGTATTTTGTCTCCTTCTTTCTTTAACAGTAGCGTTAACGTTCACTTTAGGATCGTGAAATAAAAGATACTTAGGTTTTGCTGAAATTTATTAGCGAACCGTAAGAGGATTTAGTCGTACCACTTTATCTTTAATCTTTTTTTAAGTATTTTTTCTGTAACGGTATTGTAAGATCTTGGATTTTATACAACGATACACAGAAAAACACACCAAAGCAATTATGCACGAAAGTGTAATTTGCTCCGAGAATTTCTCATTAATGTTTCCATAAATGAACATCGTTAAACCCTTGTCCATCTCCATTTAAACAAGGAAATAATTACGTATGAATTAGCAATGGTCATCGAATAGTTTATTCGACGTTTTTACAAGCATTGTATTGGGTTGTATATTTCTTGTTACATTTCTTGTATATTTATTTCCAATATACATATACTAAGAAATAAGGTATACATCAAACAGAATTTGAAATTGCAGAACTGAGAAGGAAATAGATTTGGGTATATTTGTATCGTTCCATTAATAAAAGTTATCAAAAATTTCTAAGAAAATAATAATTGCGTTTGCAAATTTTGTTCACGAAGCTCGCTATCCGTCAAATTGACAGGTCCTGTAAACCTAATGTGAAAGAAATCGAAGAAAAGTATTGGGTTAGACGGAAAGTTTTGTCGTATTTTAAATAGGCAGGTAATTTTTCTTGTAAATAAAAAAAAACATCTGGGTAGTGAGTCATTGGGAATCTTTTTTCTTTTTTTACCCGCTGTATAATATAAAAGGAGTCCTTTTTCACCGTTCATCATTTACTTGTGATATTTATAGTGAAAAACATGTCAGTAGATAAAGTGCATTTACGACATTGCATTTTGTATGAATTCCAAAAAGGAAACAACGCATCGGTTGCATGTAAAAATTTATGTGCGGTATTTGGAAAAGATATTGTAAATGTTCGTACTTGTCAAAGATGGTTTGGCAAATTTCGTTCCGGGGATCTGAGCCTCCAAGAAAGTGATCGATCTGGACGACCATCCAAGATCGATAATGATGTTTTGCGATCCATGTTGAAAAATAATCCACGTTTAACAAGTCGAGAAATTGCAGAAGAGTTTGGCATTCATCGTACAACTGTTGGAGATCACATTAAATCTCTTGGGTTTGTGTTGAAGCAAAGTGTTTGGGTTCCACATGAATTAACGGAAACGGAAAATACGACAGAACTTTCTCTCCAACCTAATAGAATGGATCGATGGAACGCATAAAAGTATCGAAAAGTTGATCAATGATCTTTAATTTTAATTACTGAGCCAAGTAATTTATATTCCATACGTATTTTCTATGTTAACAATTTCACAATTCGTTGAATTTTCATTCGAACCGTAGGTAACAGCAACGGAATACTGAATTAATGAAATTGTGCAAATAATTTCGGGAACATAAAACCACATCGATCGTCAAGTTACTTGTAATTTCAGATTCGCGAAGCCAAGTGTACGAAACTTTAGTCGATAATATATCAAATTGCGTGCCTGCGAGCTATCAGCAGAAACGGGGGTGCATAATTCTCCGTTCAATGATTATTGATTCCTGCATACAACTTATACAATGATAAAAAGAATATTTACTGGAAGCAATACACGCTTTATTACGCGAAATACATAATATTATCGATAATAAAACTGTTAACCGCAGTTTGAAATATAAAAATCATAAATACAATCCCTGTTATACTTGCACGAAAATTCGATGTGCACGTAACATTTGTATAAACCTTTATTTTGTTGAAATATGAAAGTGATTACGATTTACAAATGCAGTACAAAAGTGTACGCACCTACGATAAATGTAAAAAGTCAATAAGCTTTTATACTCTAATCGTAAGTGGACCGGAAGTTCGCTATCTGATCCACAAAACGATCCATCTCAGCAGGTTAACCCTTTGCACTTGGCAGACGATTCTCGGCCATAAAACGATGGATCACAATTCCCAAAATTTCCACGTGTAAGAAACGAAACAGCGCTAAAGCTTAGACGAACAACGCTAACGTTTACAGTGACGGTTGTTTAACCGTTCGCGTTCGCGAATTTGCATTCGGAAATCAGCACGTTGCTCGACCGCTGAGAGCCGTTTCTTGGACGTAAAGGGTTAATGGATGTCGTTTCGAACGAAAACGAAATCGTGACAAGCGTGAACAGTGTACGCGAGCGCACTTTCCGCGTTCACGAGCGTCGAAATGACACAACAGGGAAACGGGCACGCCTCGTAACTCGCGAATGCGCCATGGGATTACCGTTAACCACCACCGTTTCATGGCGTCGCGACGGCACACAAGAGACGTCCAATTTGTATTCCCAGAAGGATTCACGGCCAACACAGAGGAGGAGCACGTGAGTCGGCGAGGTTTTCGTGCCGCGTTAATGCCCGGCCACGTTCGCGCGCACGATCCTCCTCGAAGATACGACACGTATCTCTTGCTACAACGCGGAGGGACGTGGAAACTATAAAATTTTTAGGGAGTCCGGGGGCGAACGCGTCACCCATTCAACGTGTTAACGCTCCTAGGGCGACTTTACAGTCCGCACACACTTTCGTCGTTGAATAACCGACGCGATTCTGTTGGGTTTCCGTCATGCTCGACTGGGAACTAATGAATTTTGGTTGATTAGTGATAAATAAAATATGAACCCTTTGTGAGACAGTGTAAGGTATATTCTGTGAGACTTGACTGAGAATTAATGAATTTTGGTTCATTAGTGATAAATAAAACATGCATCATTTGTAACGAAATGTAGGGTATATTCTGTGCTCTTGACTACGAATTAATGAATCTTCGTTGATTAGTAATAAATAAAATATGAATCCTTTGTAACGAAGTGTAAAGTATGTTTTATGACGCTCGACTGGGAATAAATGAATTTTGGTTGATTAGTGATAAATAATCCTTTGTAACGAAGTGTAAAGTATGTTTTGTGACGCTCGACTGGGAATTAATAAACTTTGGTTGATTAGTGATAAATAACATATGAATCCTTTGTGAAAAAGTGTAAGGTATATTCTGTGAGACTTGGTTGGGAATTAATGAATTTTGGTTGATTAGTGATAAATAAAATGTAAATCCTTTGTAACGAAGTGTAAAGTATGTTTTGTGACGCTCGACTGGGAATTAATGAACTTTGATTGATTAGTGATAAATAAAACGTAAATCCTTTGTGACGAAGTTGTAAGGTATATTCTGTACTATGTGTCTCTTTATATTACATTATGCTTCCATTATTAAATATTGTTTTATGTCGTTTCATACCTATCGCTATATCCTGTACTTTATTATTATAGTGATTACTATAATATCACTGGTATCAATCAGTCTACTGATAGCAATCATTCACTTTCAGATATCGAAGCGAAGTGATAAACTGCAATTAACTGTTACTTTCTCTGTTGTAAGCACAGTTTTATCAGGAAAGTTGACAAGGACTGTTTGGACATTCGAATCGATCAATTTAGGTGACAATTATACCGAGTATTAAATTATAATTTAAAAAGTCGAGATTCTGATTAAGTTATTATTTTATAACAATCAAAAAAATTGACCACAGATTTCACTGTAATACCGTAAATAGAAGTCAACGGATCAACGTAGCAGAGTAATGAATGTAAACGTCGTACTTAAAGGTGCGATGATGATGTTCCAGACAGCGATGACTAATTATGCGATAAATAATTCTATTATCGTACCGTACATCGATATAAATAATCTTCGCAGAATCCAATAGCACGACGTACTATTCATTAACCGTATAACAAACAATGCCGTCCTATCTCTTCCAATAAACGAAACTCTGCATTGCGGCTGACTGCTTCACGCAGCTCCCCTAGTCACCTCGCTCGCTACGGTGGCCCGTTTCCCGTGCAAAACGGACCCACCGACTTCGAGCTTCCAATGAAAAAAAAAAAAAAAATCCCTCTAACGATTTCCCGTGCACGATCTCCGCAAAACGATCGCGATAAAGTGTCCCTAATGAAAGGTTGAGCGGCTAACGCCAACGGTGCGTTAAGAACGACGCGCCGACGAAATGGCCCGAAGGAGAAGCAAAAAGGCACCCCTTATCACAATGAAAGCGATCTCGGTGGTGTCCGGATAGAATTCGTTCCGATAGAAGAGCCTACTTTCTATCTGCTTTCTCGCGGTAGCGGGCATTATCGCGTATGTAACACCAACGGCCGTGCAGCATAAGCGTTCCTCCGTCATCTCCGATCTCTAGCTGTATCGCTAATTAGACGCAACGACGGTATGCGACGTACCTTTGCTGGCCAGGTAACCAAGTATGCTCTCGTTGCTTCCGAAACTCGCCAACATTGTTCGAGTTCTCCCCGTTCTCCCAGAAAACCACGTTCACACCGACGATCCTTCACTCAATCGACGTCCAACGCTCGTGAAACCATCATTGAAACGAAACAGACCACCGCTGACAAACTGCTTCGTAACTACACGCGTACGCGAATCGTAACCACTGTCAACACTACAGGTGACTGATCGCTGTTTACAAACAGCCATCGATCCACCACGGTCGTTCACCAAAATTCACCGATATTCGCCGAAAATCCTGTGAAAAACTAACCACCAGCGGCCACCTCGAAACCCGCGACGACGTTGTTTGTCGCGAACGTCGCGAACGGATACGACTTCGTCGAGGCTCGATTTCTGTTATCGCGGCGGGGATCACCGAAACGTGGATCAGATGCTCGCAATACGAACGCCTCGGTCTGTGGCGTGTGGTATCGGCGATCGATACGAGCGGAGGAGAGGATTACGCGAGATAATCGAGGCGCGGAAGGGGCGACAGAAGGCGAGGTCTGCGACACGAACGCATGATGTTTACGGCGCGTGCGGCGGCGCTCGACTAAAGGCCTTAAGGTGAACACACTTGCCTCTTGCCTCGAGAGTTTTCCACGCGGACGCGTTCCACGCTTGCGTGTAGGTGTACAGCCTGCGAAGTAAGCGCGTCCCGGCCGCGGTAAAGAGGGTTGGACGTGCACCGAGAATTACGCAAACGTCCATTAGGCCGCCTATTACCGTTAAAAATTATTTCACGCGATCGTCAGCCTGAAGGAAGCACTAACAACAGGCGAGAAAGAGAGAGAATATTAACGCAGAGGATATTCATTTATTCGAATTTTTATACAGACATTATACGACTCGTAAATTTTGAACTTGGAGATTTTTTTATGCACGATAAGTCGGATATTGCGCTTTCATGTAAATTACGTTTACCTTCCGGCACGGTGTACGATTAATACATTTTCTTCAGATTTTTCGTACACCAAGCGTAAATTGAAAATTTGTTTATGCAGTGAATTTTTATTTAATGGCGTTCGTTTTTCTTTCTTTGTACAGCACACAGTTAATAAACTTTGGATTTTTCAATCTTTCCCGTAAGTTAATTTGAAAATTGAGCTGTGATGTTGATAATGAACTTGGACCGATTTCATCGAATCGAAGTTAACTCTTTGAATGTTTCCCATAGGTTAATTTTGAAAATTCGAGTTGTGACGTAGATGGTGAACTTGGTTCGATTTAATCGAATCGAAGTTAACTCTTTGGATAGTTGCTTAGATGTTATCAACGTTTCGATGGACAAATACCATCTGTTGACGTAACGTTTGACTATTTGTTGGTATTAAATTTGCGTACAACATTGTTGCATTATTTGTTGATTAAATGTAACATAAGGATCACGGAATGTGAAAGTACTAACGCGTTTTATAGGTAATATCATAAAAAGTAATAGCCCGTGAAAGCTGTTGTACAATAATTACTTTATTAAATAGATGATGAAAGCTTATAGCGTTCATAATTACAATGTAATCGAACAGACACCATATTTTGCTCAACTTAATGGCGTTTAACGGAACAGGAACTCGTCCATACATTTTCACACAAAATTGGCAAGAACTCCTTGGTATTATAAATCGTTAATTATTTTTTTTCACGATATGCAACATTTTCAAATTCAAAACTGGTTTTCATCGGGTATACTTAAAAACTTTCTCCAGCACACTTAAGTTTACAAAATTAACATCATTTCGCAATAAAATACATTTATTTCCTAATATTTCTTTTATACTGTTCGACAATTTTTAATTCAATTTTATTCGTACATATTAAAATATTTTATTGTTCCGATCTATCTTCATACATACCAGCATGTTTAAGCCTTTGCACTCGAGAGATGACCGTTAGTCGTTTAATGATAATAACTTCAAAAATTTTCAAATTCGAAATATTTACTATGATTCACGTATATTAAACTTCATTTAGTTTGGTTAAGTCGTATATTAAAATTTACATACATGACTGTTTAACGTCCGGGTCTGAACTAAAATCTGAAAATTTGCGAAACTATCATATGCTAGGATGGACGATGTCCCATGAGAGGGGATAGCCGAGTGCAAAGGGTTAATTGTTCCGCATTCAATTTTTCTACATCAATTCATCTATACTTAATTTTCCCCTACACATTTTAGTAAGTTACAACTGTTAAACATCTCCAACAACACATATTATCCAGGGATTATAGATAAATGTATCGAAATCCGCACGTTATCACAAAATATCTAGAACTTTTTATCATTATTTTTTTTTGTTTTTTTGCGTGTTGATCTTATTCGCGTGATTTACTTTCGTTGTTTTTCCTTCTAATGTAACAAAGGATTTACCACGTTGAAAAAGAAACATAAATAAATGAAATATCCTCTGAGTGAACGTAAGTAATTGTACAATGAATAGAACAATTAATAAAGGAAAACAATTAATAAATAATAGAACATTAATAAAGGAACATAAAACAAAAGAAAAATATTTTACTAAATCAACCGTTCCGCTAAACTCACCAGAGATGCACAGCATCACGATTTCTGCACAATTGGCATCAATTTCCGTGAACCCACTCAAACAGTTGAAACACCACCCACACCATCTTCTCCCTCTCAGGCAAACCATCGAACACGCGCGACAGTACGAGTCTCGCGAGCTAATCCGATTCAAATCTGTTTCGTCGATAATCGATATTTGCGCGAAAGCCGCAAGAAAACCCTCTCTAATTGCTCCAGTTTCCCCGACGTGGCGAATCGGACTTGGCCGATCGCCGCCATTTCATCGAAAACAGCGAGACGCTGTTCCTCTCTTTCAGCGCAATTAAACTGCACCGGCCGTGTGTCGTGCACGAGTGCGATTCGTTCGTTGGCACGGAGAGAGTTCACGGACCGGGCAGAGGATTCGTATTGATTGAAGTGTGGGCGCCAACCGGGCGATTTGATGAATTACGATCGAAGCCGTTCAACGCTCGCCGAGATCGCTCTTTGCCGGGTTTACAACTAATTCGCGCTTGTAATTCGTGTCGCCGGCGTGTGCTCGAGCGTGTCAAACAAGGAACAAGGGGTGGGACCGGTGATTAATGCGGTTCGATACGATTATCATCGCCCCGAGGAGCCTCTTCCCTTTTTCGTTTCACGAAAGACTCTGTCTCCCTCTCTCTCTCTTTCTCTCTCTTGCTCTGCTATCAATATTTTCCAAGCGGTTTGCGTAACAACCGAGAGTTCCATGTGGCTTTCTTCGGGCATGTTTAATTACGTAGTCTCTGTATAAGGAATATAACCTAAGAACTGCAAACTGAGACACGTAATAGCTGATTTTGTGAGTAACTTCAGTGGTTAGTATTGATATTCAAAGTTTATCGCGAGCTATATTTTTATTTAAATTTCATACTCACTTCATAAAAGTAAGTAATTCCTAGATTAGAAAACTCTGGAAAAGGATATTCAAAATGATAGCGACAGGCAATCGATACAGAAAGCATGCATTTTTGTTAATTAAGAAAATAAAGCAAATTATAGAATTATATTAAAAGTTAGTATTCAAAATGGCCCTTACACAAACATAATCGTGAACAACACCAAAACTCGCTGTGTTTTCATCAATTCTAATTATTCTCAATGGAAGAACATCCAATTATCTAAATCCGCCCAAAACTATCCAATATTCAGCAATTAAAAGTTTCCAATTAGTTCCCTAAATTCATTTCTTAATCGTATCGTAATCTATCTATCGATGCAAACTTTATTATAGTTAATCTATCCAAAACTATCCAGTATTCAGCAATTAAAAGTTTTCAATTAGTTCCCTAAATTCATTTGTTAATCGTATCGTAATCTATCCATCGATGCAAACCTTATCATAGTTAATTTACCCAAAGCTATCCAGTATTCAGCAATTAAAAGTTTCCAACGAATTGTTATTTCCCTAAATTCATTCCTTAATAATATCACGACCTATCTATCGATGCAAACCTTATCACAGTTAATTTACCCGAAACTATCTAGTATTCAGCAATTAAAAGTTTCCAATTAGCTCCCTAAATTTATTTCTTAATCGTATCACGACCTATCCATCGATGCAAACTTTATTATAGTTAATCTATCCAAAACTATCCAATATTCAGCAATTAAAAGTTTCCAATTAGTTCCCTAAATTCATTTCTTAATCGTATCGTAATCTATCTATCGATGCAAACTTTATCATAGTTAATTCATCTAAAACTATCCGGTATTCAGCAATTAAAAATTTTCAATTAGTTCCCTAAATTCATTTCTTAATCGTATCGTAATCTATTTATCGATGCAAACTTTATCACAGTTAATCTACCCAAAACTATTCAGTATTCAGCAATTAAAAGTTTCCAATGAATTGTTAATTCTCTAGATTCATCCCTTAATAATATCATGACCTATTTATCGATGCAAACCTTAGCATAGTTAATTTTTCAAAAACTATCCAGTATTCAGCAATTAAAAATTTTCAATTAATTTCCTAAATTCATTTCTTAATCGTATCGCGACCTATCTACCGATGCAAACTTTATTATAGTTAATCTACCCAAAACTATCCAATATTCAGCAATTAAAAGTTTCCAATTAGTTCCTTAAATTTATTCCTTAATCGTATCGTAATCTATTTATCGATGCAAACTTTATCACAGTTAATCTACCCAAAGCTATCCAGTATTCAGCAATTAAAAGTTTCCAATGAATTGTTAATTCTCTAGATTCATCCCTTAATAATATCATGACCTATCTATCGATGCAAACCTTAGCATAGTTAATTTTCAAAAACTATCCAGTATTCAGCAATTAAAAATTTTCAATTAATTTCCTAAATTCATTTCTTAATCGTATCGCGACCTATCTACCGATGCAAACCTTATCATAGTTAATTTACCCAAAACTATCCAATATTCAGCAATTAAAAGTTTCCAATTAGTTCCCTAAATTCATTTCTTAATCGTATCGTAATCTATCTATCGATGCAAACTTTATCACAGTTAATCTACCCAAAACTATCCAGTATTCAGCAATTAAAAGTTTCCAATTAGTTCCTTAAATTTATTCCTTAATCGTATCGCGACCTATCTATCGATGCAGACCTTATCATAGTTCGGCCAGCTTCGTTTCAGTAACAGTTCCCGTTTTTCCCTCGACAATGCACGCCTGGGAGTCGCACGATTGCGATCGAGCCCGAGGTTCGTTCACCCCTGCCGATTATGCGAATACGCAAAGCGGACGATAAACGCCGTAACCCAGATTAATCGAACCGCATAAATCATTCCGCTGGCTCGTCTTTGACGGCCAATATTTCCTCGCCACTTTCGCAGGCTGCTATCTCTCATCGGCGAAAACCGCGTTTTCCATAGTGCGGCGTCAGCAAACCGTAAACAATCGCGTCTGACCCCATGATCCACCCTCGAGTTACTCCCTGCATTTTATCGAACGATACAACCGCAACGCTTTCTGCGGATCTGTTACGCTTATCCGCTCGCAATATTTAACTTCTCGTTTGCAACTAGTTCAAGCTGACGCGGTTCATCCCACGTTTGAATCCACGTTCCACCGATAGCGTTGATTTTAGGAAAATGATGCGAATCGATGTTCTATTTGTCGCTTTTAACTTGAGATTCATCGATGTCTGCGTGATACGCTTGATTGGACGTTTTTAGAAGGATTTTTGAGAGTTACATGACATTCTGCACATCATTTATGCTGCGAGGATTGATAACCCAAATTTGGGGATAGATAATTTCGAAGTCGGTGATTTAAAGGTCAGATAATTCCAGGAAAATAAAATTTTTTGAGATACTCTTTACTGTTCCTTATATCACAAGATTACCCAGAATTACCCATTAAGATTAGCCATCATTTTGTTATAGTTAAAAATTGAGTAAAACCAGAAAAATGTTTACTGTGCAAGAATGAGAAGCCGTACTAAAAATAAATTTGACACCAATGTTTCCTAGTGTTTTTATTAAATATTCAGGTAAGTTTCAGTCAAATAAAATATACAGTGTCGAAGTTAAGAACGAAAATGCAAATGGATCTATCTTTTTGTTACGCACTGTATTCATGTAATAATACAAGGTGGGTATGTTTGATAAAATTTTGTACGGCAAAATGAAATGAACGTTTTTCCGAACGAAATACCTACGGCACCACCTATCACGAATGCAATAGAGAGTATCAAATATATATACTTCACAACGTTTCGACGCATTAAACATCACAAAAGTCAAGAAAATTCCGAATCGTTCCATTTAATGAAAAGTACAAACTGTTTCGTTAGCAGCTGATTAATAAAAGATAACCAATAAATCTTTGTTACTTCTCGAGTTTCGCTCCAAGCTCGAGCTTAGTTCAATGGTGAAATTAACATTTAAATTGGCTATTTCTCAATTAAGATCGAACTGTTGCTCGCGAGGAGCCGTAAAACGTTAACAGCTACCTTGTATCCTGCAGACGTATTCCTTATAAAAGGAGTCAGCGCCTCGTTTCTCTCTTTGTTCACGCAACATTCGTTCAAAGGAACAGCTCGAGCAGCCACGCATCGATGATTAAGCAACAATAATTAGCAGATTAATTAGCCGAGGTGACGGGTTCAACAGATCGTTTCAACTGCCTTCGGTGGAGGCGAAACAGCGAACTATTGGGTTGTCCGGAAAGTTTTTGCCGATTTTTGATAGGTGGCATAAGGACAGGTCTTAAATATATTAGAATGACTGAGAACAAATAATATGTGTACATATCGTAAAAGACAATACTTCAGGCATATTTGAAACAAAATTTGGGTTTACAATACGTTAATTTTTGTCAGTTTTATACGCCTTTGAATACGGAAGAAAATAAAGTGCATTTTAGGCATTTAACCCTTTACACTCAAGAGGTGACTGTTAGCCACCAAATTAAAGTTTTGCAAATTTTCAAACTTTAGTTAGTTTGTTTATTAGTCAGTTTATTAGTATAAATTTTAATATATTACTCAACTAAACTAAATGATGTTTAATATATGCGAATCTTAGTAAATATTTCGAATTTGATATTAGTATCACTAGACGATTAACATCACTTCTCGAGTGCAAAGGGTTAATAGTTTTCTTTCCCCGGAAAGACAAAAATGCCACGAAAACGGCAAACAAGATATGTACTGTTTATAGTACCTTTTTCGATCATTACAAAATTCCCTTCATGAAAAGAAGCTTCAACTTCCTCGACGGGATAAAAAATCACGTAGAATAGTTTTCGGTTGAAAAACCTGAGAGATTCTCGAAGCACGGAATTTTCAAGTGATGGAGAAAGGTTGTACCAAGGAATGGCACCTAAATAATTTAATAAATGTGTGCTAAAATCTAAATCCCCTGCGCTTCAATCTTTCTTCAAAAACGGACAATCCAATAGAAGGAGCAAAGTGGAACTCCGCTGGCTTCGAGAACGTTTTCACGCTCTTCGAGGAGCGTTAACGAGGTCGTGAATAACCATTGCCGTGGGCTTTTTATCGGGGTTGAATCCGACGCCGCAGCTGTGTCATATTTAACCAATTGTGCCGGGAAAACCGGTCCTCCATCACGAGAGGCCTCATTGTCGCCCCGAAAACGATCAATTTGCTTGCAAGCGAGGCGATCAAGCGTCGAAAATTCGATCGACGCCGAGCTCCGCTTAAATTGTGAAAGTTTGAATATGACTTCATTTGTGTTTGGCAACTTTTGGCCCATCTTTCGAGCGGATCTATACGAATGATCGTAGTTCTGGGAATTTTCTAAATTCATAGCGCTTGTAACAACTGAAGATTGATGAATTTGGTGTGATTTGCATTGCCCTTTGCTGCTTCTGGCCATTTTTTGGGGCATTCCTGGTCGATTTGGCGATTTTATAGACGGTGTTGATGTGATAGATGAAAATTGTGACGATGGAAAGGTAGCAAAGGAAACAAGCTCAGGTTAATAATAAAATTCTCGTTAAATGATGTAGTGTTTGTCCTTGTTGGAAAAAAAAAAGAAAGATGTAAACCTATCCCAGTTCTCGGAATCACTTTGTAGATTAATATACTAAGCTTACGCGGTAAAAAAGTGTTACAATGTTACTTTCAGCTTTCAATGACGTCAATTACCGTACAATATCGTCACAGTCCTAGCACAAAAGAATTAAGCACGTTCTTAGTAATAATCTACTAAGTAACGTAATTTATTAGAAGCTTTCGGAACTTTAAATATAATTATAATGCAATCTGGATGAACTGTACACCTAAGTCTGTTTTTACACGGTCTTTTTGTACACGGTTTTGATATAACACGGTTTGAAAATTGAATATTTTTAATTTTTTTACACGATTTTATTCCATTTAGCACGATTTGAAATTTTATGTACTTAAATTTTTTTTGTCAAATTTAATTTTTGCGAAGTATGTTCATATCACAAAAAAGTATTTATGAAAGAAAAAAGTCTGAAACCATCGATAGTATCGATAGTTTGCGAACACTAGCTTAAAGATTTAAGTGAATTCCCCTTTAGCGCGTACAAACAATTTTTACTGGTCAAAGCAAATGTGAATAGCACTAATTTAGGGGAATTCCCTTTATGTGCATACAATAAAATTTACTGGTCAGAGCAATTGAAACGTGTTAATATTTTGTGAACTGTCAATGCAATAAGACGTGTTTGGTAAAGAAATTTTTTGCAGGCAAATTTGATTTTCCATTAAATTTAATTTTAACGCATTAAGATAAAAGGCCTCTTTTTTTACACGGCTTCTTCTGGAACCAATCTACCGTGTAAAAAACAGACTTAGGTGTAATTCACTAATGCTTAAAAAATATTAGATAACCTTCACTATTCATTACTGCAACCTTCCATAAATGAAATTTAATTTCCCTTGTGAAATTAACATTCAAAATTTTACTTTAAACTTGAAAATTAATATTAACGCGTTGTACTCGAAAGGCGACCCTCGGTCATCAAATAATAATTTCACAAATGTTCAAATGCAAAAGATTAAATAGTCATACGAGTGAATTTTAGTATATTGCTTAACTAAACCAAATGAAGTTCAATACGAACAAATTTTAATAAACAATTTGGCACTTGAAAATCTTTGAAATTAGTATTATTAGACGACCATGAGTCACTTCTCGATTTCAAAGTGTTACCAACAGAGTAAACCAAACCTTTAAACCAAGGAAAAATATAAAATAAGATTGAAAATAAATCAACCGATCAGAATCAAGATTCTACGTGCACCTCACGAAGAACGCTAACTTGGCGCACCTTTGAAACGATCGCTGATTCTCCCCGCGAATGTACCAAATAATAATTTCACAAATGTTCAAATGCAAAAGATTAAATGTGCCCATAATTATGAAAGTGGTCTAAGTCATACATTTCTCGTTTCGAGATATTTAATGAATTGCATTCGAATAAATTAAAAAATATTTTTATATTATGCAATATTTTAATTTATAATTTTATTAGTCTTCATTAATGGAAGTTTATTATGAATCTGAAATTTTGTGTGAATTTCATATGAAAATGTTATTTTTAAACTTTGAATTGACTTAGACCATTTTCAAAATTAATTGAATGTCCTATGAATGACTTAAAGCAATAAAAAACTACGTGTTTTATTAGAAGTAATAATTTTAATGAAATAATTCATGACCGTTTATTAATTATTTCTAAAAAATAATCCATTTTTATCATTTTAGGCTTTTATCATTATGAGTTTTTGGATTCTTGAAATGTTCCTGAAAAACTGGAGGGATGTACGATAGTAAACACATAATATATTTATGTTTTTCTTCCGTTACTGGCAGAAATTATTTTTCCCCCCAATAATTAGTTCGAAACAGTCTAACTGAATTAATGCACTTTCAAAATAGAACTAAATGAATTCCATATATTGTTAGGCAGACCGAAAAGTATTGTCGTTTCTGTTATTGTTTGATTGTCATTTGTCGGTTTATTGTGTAGTTCAGAAACTCGTCAAAGAGGGCAACGCGTCATTTTAAAGTTATGTTCATATAATTTCTTTAAATTTTTGACTTAGACCACTTTCATAATTAACACTAAATGACTTCCATATAATGTTGAAATTACAACCACTATCTAATGGTTCATTTTTGACGATATCGTAAAAATTACATTGAATTAGTTTAGTTTAAAATGATGTAATGTGAAATAATTGATAAACTCATTTTTTTTTAATTTTGACTTAGACCACTTTCATAATTATGGGCACAAATAGTCATACGAGTGAATTTTAGTATATTGCTTAACGAAACCAAATGAAGTTCAATACGAACAAATTTTAATAAACAATTTGGCACTTGAAAATCTTTGAAATTAGTATTATTAGACGACCATGAGTCACTTCTCGATTTCAAAGTGTTACCAACAGAGTAAACCAAACCTTTAAACCAAGGAAAAATATAAAATAAGATCGAAAATAAATCGACCGATCAAAATTCTACGTGCACCTCTCAAAGAACGCTAACTTGGCGCGTTCTCGAAACGATCGTTGATTCCCGCCGCGAGTGTTCCAGCAAATCGCGATATTTATAAGCCTGAAGCGCGAGTCCGCTCGAAAAGGGGGCCGCGAGCGCGTTAAAGCGCGTTTCCATCGAGGCTCGAGCGGCGCGAATCGAACAATACCGTTCGAATAATCGAACGCTCGAGTCGAGCGTGCTCGAGGCAAGGAGCTCGCCGTTGAAAAACGAACAAAGGGACACTTTTCACTTTTTTCCTTTTCTCGCTGATTAATTATTCGACGCGCCAACACGCTCTAACACACGCTTCACTCCGTTTCGAGGGAAATCTGCATCTCAATTTCCCAGATTTTTCATATTCCGCCTCTACGCCTCGAGCTAAGCTCATAGCTTATTCAAGGACTCGTACATTTTCGAACGCCGTCTATTATCGAGGTATAATTTTGTAGACTAAAATTCGAAATTGTCCCACGTATTGTACCATCGCGATCATGTTCCACAAATTCTCCATTATAAAACAATTAAGATTCGAATAATAATCAAAACCTGTTCTGTATTTAACCGGGCACAAATTTTCAAAACCTACCGAATAATAATCCATTCACTACCAGTGAGACGATACAAAAATTTCTACGCTCCTCGCATGTAAAACAAAATTTTATTCGTGTTACTTGTACCAGTATATTCGTTAAATCAAAGACACACCTTACTTAAATGTCACTAATAATCTATGTAGCAGTTGATCCTAAACTAATAATTAAAAAGAAATATGAGAACTTCCTTTCTTCTCAAACGATACAAAGAACAGAAGTGCACTCTAAGTGACAAAACTAGCGTGTGCGCCCCACGCTAAAATTTTCTCTCACGCCAGAAAAGACCTTTAAAAAAAGGCATATTTTTAACAATATTTTGTCAAATAAAATAAAATAAAAATGATCGCTTTTCTGGTTTAAATTTATAAAGAAATATGCCTTTCTTTTAAATTTATGGTTTTAAATTACTGAAATATTGTATATTATACCACGAAAAACATGTTTGTCTTAACAATAAAAAAAATGTCCTGCAGGGAACATGTTAATAATATTCAAATCAGTTCATTTTATTTTGTTCACGCCTGAGCCCAATTATCTCACTCTACTAAATAAATAAAAGTACAATTTCCGATATTTTTCCAACACAAACGCTGCTCCCAGGCTCATGTTTCCTCGCTGCATTTTCAGTGAACGAGAAACCAGAAATTGAACACGGTCGCACCAATTTTGCGTCGCGGAAACAGGCGCAAGCTCGAAGTCCGAGGAGCGGGTTTCGCGTAGTCGCTACACGTGACAAAGTGCACGCTGACACGACGATATTTTTCACGAAACGCCAACAACAATTCCCTATCGGACTTAATTGGCAGCCGATACGTCGCGCGAGGCGAACGACCGCCGCGATGAAAAACGGAACCGTTCGCGTGTACGCCTCGCGTTGTAATTACCGCGACATTTTGCAGCCTCTGTCAGCCTGCAGATTGTTTCCCGGTGTCATCGACTACGATTGTTTCGTCAATGACGACAGGACACGCCATGGAAACGGGTAAAAATCGTTTCCAGAAAGAAGACACCTCTTCAGGCGATGAGCGAGCTGTAGATTCTTTAAAGCCGCGTCCACATAGAAGAGAACAGTTCGCGAGCAGCTCGCGAGCAGCACACGAATTGCTCGCGTGCGGTTCGTGAGCTGTTCGCCAACGGAAAACGCAGCATATCCAGACTGGAGCTCGCGAACAGTTACAAGCTTGTTCGCTCTGAATTCATGGGCAGTTCGCTATTAGCTTTTGCCATATATTGTGTTACAAACGCGTCCAGATACGCTTCGAGCTCGCGAACATCAGTGTGGGCGCGGCATTAGCCTTTTTCTATTCATTCGAGTCTTGCCTCTCGCTGTGTAGAGATCAGGTTCAGAAAGCGATATACCTTCCCTTAGAAATAAAGTTTAGTAAATTCTTAACCCTTTCAATACGGGCGACTTCTCCGCCGTGGTAGTTCCGCTGAACGGGCCGCCGCGACAAAACTGTACACGGTAATCGGCAGCGGCGGCGCACACACTTTCACGGCAACACGAATTGGTTTAACGGTGCTTGTTGAAAAAAAAAAATAATAATAAACAACAGACATGACAATTGCCAGGGAAAAATACTCGACAGTCACTATAATCGCTCGTCATATGTATTAAACAGTGTATACTACGCGAATTGTATGCAGAGCGGCTATAGCCGCCCGTAGTATGTAAAGCCGCGTCCACATAGAAGAGAACAGTTCGCGAGCAGCTCGCGAGCAGCACACGAATTGCTCGCGTGCGGTTCGCGAGCTGTTCGCCAACGGAAAACGCAGCACATCCAGACTGGAGCTCGCGAACAGTTACAAGCTTGTTCGCTTTGAATTCATGGGCAGTTCGCTATTAGCTTTTGCCACATACTGTGTTACAAACGCGTCCAGATACGCTTCGAGCTCGCGAACAGTTTCTTTGATGTACCGCTTCCCGAGCGAACACTGTTCGCTGTTCGCGAGCTGTTCGCGAACAGCAGTGTGGACGCGGCATTAGTGGCATTTTATGTAAAGCGACTTTAGTTGCCCGTAGTACGTCAGTGGCATCTTATGGAGAGCGACTATAGTCGCCCGTAGTATTGAAAGGGTTAAGTGAACAGTCATCATTATTTTATTCCTTTCAATCCATAATCTCCAAGACAATTTCGCGGAAATCGCTTACACGTTATATCGTATGCATTTGCGCGGAAAATCGTTGTCGAAAAATGTTGCACGAGTTGACGAACGCCTGCTATAACCTTCGGTTGCGTGCACGTGACCCACAGTTTGTTTAATTAACTAATGAGCCCCGCCCTGCGTCACGAACCGGCACAGTCGTTTTATCAGGTCTAGCCGGTGTGTGCACACAAGTGCAACCCCCCGACGTTGCGTGCACGCGAACGCACGAGGAGCGTTCACGAACGTTCGAAGACGTCAGTGAGCCTAGCGAAAATAAGCAAATAAAGACGTAAAACGTGGAGAAAAAAGAAACGGTTGAAACTCAGCAAACTTTACGATTTTAACACGTTCGTCGCCCAGCGTGATTCGGCTGAGTTTCTCGCTGGGCCCAAATCCGATTGCATAGAAAACTGGGGTAAAAAAATATAAAAACAGTAAAAATTTTAACTTCTTATTTTTATTTCATGTATTTTATATTTATATATATATTATACTTCAATACTTATTCCATTGAATTCCTTTTAAAATTCCAATTTAAAATCCTATTTAATTTTAACCAGTTAAGTGTGGCGACCTCTTTACAAAATACCCCCCAATGTGTGTCGCGGTAATCAGGCGATGTCGGATATAGTTATAAATCCAACTCAAATCATTTATAATTTTCATTTGTTTTTTTATTTCGTGTTGACCTCTAAACATATTAAACTTTACGAATATAATTTAGTTTCCGCCAAAATTACAATTTAAATATCAAATTGAAACAAAATTTTACGCATGACGAATATAGTCGTCAAACACACCTAACTGGTTAAGAAAAAGAGCGTCACCCATATTTGGGTGACGTGGCGACGAACGTGTTAAGGAAATTTTGAGTGTCGCCAGTGCAGGTTGGTAAATAGAGAATTTTTAATTGCTACCACTATCTTGCTGTAGCAATGTGTTAATTATTTCGTGACAGATGAAATCGCATACTTTTCATTTTACCATTTAATACGCATCTTCAAATTTTGCGTTCGGAAGGCACAAGGACTGTTAACACAACTAATTAACACAATAGCTAATTGCACGGTGCCACGTTTAACCAAACACTGTATATCGCGTATTAAGAATTTATTGAAGATTATACTTTGGAAGAGCAGAAAATGCATTCGATGAACTGTGAACAACACTAGTTCAAGACTAATTAATAACAAAAGTAAATGAAACACTTAGGCAGAGGAATGGGGAGATTTACCATTTTTTCCTTGACAACCCGCTACCATTGATTCTATTTACTTTTGTTATTAGTTAGTCTTAGACCAGTGTTGAATTGATTAGAAATTGTACTTTGGAAAAACAAAAAATGCATTCGATGAACTGTGAACAACACTAACTAATAACAAAAGTAAATAGAATCAATGACAGTGCCCTTGTTGCATAAAAAATGGGAAATCTTCCCATTCCAAGTGTTAAATCGCCCTGAGACTAAAAATTCCCCAAATGATGAATAAAAATTTTACATTAAAAAAAAATTGTGGATCTATGTAAATACCTGAATTACGGTAATTTATGTTATATCATTACTATGCACAACGCTTACTGAATTATTTCCATTAAAAATTCCAAGTCGCCCGCTTGCAACACCCAGGACGAATCTAACAGCGTGCAATTACCAAAGTTTTTCGGTTTTCACGAAAAATCGCGATAAACATCGGCCGTGAAACCTATATTTTATATAGTGTAACCAAGGAAGAGTCACGTTTCGTGCGTTTAACCGCGGACAACGGGTAGGTCTACGGGGAACGACGAATGTTTTCGTGCAATTAAACAGATCGTCGCGCCAGCACGAGGTTCGTACCTCGCGAGGAAAGTATGTAATTAGGTTAAACGCGACAAGTAAGAACCTTAAGGCTGTTGCTGCGCGATAAAACAGCTGCGGCGCCTGTCAGCCAGGCTGCGGTATTGCCGTGAAATATAATGACAGTCACTTTAGGTATGTCGCAAGAAGCCAGGCAGGACTAATCTGCGGCAATAATTTTTCTCCCGGACGAGTTTCTCCCGCCGGTTTCAGAGGCGCGCAATTTTTATTCACCAGCCCGAGCGTTATCGTCCCCTGCGATCGAGCAAACACTCGGATCACGTGGACACGATTAATGCATCGCCATCAGCACGATATTTAGTGTAATTGCGACGCCGGATAGATTTCAATATCGTCCGAGGGTAGCAGCTGAGTTTTTAGCGTACAACGAAGGCGCAGGTGGCGATCGAACAAAAAAGTGAAATCTCTTGCTATTAACGGTAGGTTTACGCTTCTTGTCGCGTTGCGAACCCTTTTTTATTGAGGTGATGATTGGGAACCGTTAGTAGGCGAAATTTACCTGGTTCGCAGATATTTAAACGACAGTTTTGATAATGACGGTTCCTCAGCGCTGGGCTATCACACTTTATTACATGCCATGATAATGTATTTTTAAATAACGAGACTTTCAGGTGACCCCCTGGGGTCTAGGATTTTATCAGGTACACTCCGAAACCACCCCTTGTGTGGGCTGTACCTTCCCACTCCAAGGATGACCGACGAATCATCTTGTCCTTGGAGTGGTGCCCGCTCAGCCAAGGGCATGTATATTGGGTTGTTCGGAAAGTAATTTCGTTTTTTCCTAACACAGGGCTTAATTATATTTTTTCATAGTCAACTTCACACTTAAGCCGCATGGTCATTATATATTTTGACAGCATATATAGCAAGGTTTGCTTGTGAAAAGTTTCGATTGATTCTACCCAGTAGTTTTTGATTGGTGCCCTATCAAATATGGAAAGCAAAAAGCAACATTTTCGATATTTTTCACTTTTCTACTATCGAAAAGGTAAAAATGCTGTTCAAGCGAGGAAAAAATTATCCGTTGTGTATGTAGAAGATGTATTGACAGAACCCCAGTGCCAAAACTGGTTTACAAAATTTCGATCCGGCAATTTTGACGTTGAAGATGCACCACGTTCTGGAAGGCCAGTTGAGGCTGATGAAGACACAATAAAGGCATTAATTGATGCAAATCGACGAATAACAACTCGTAAGATCGCTAAGAGATTAAATTTATCGAATTCGACCGTTCATGATCATTTGAAACGGCTAGGTTTAATCTCAAAGCTCGACAAATCGTAAAAAAAACGAAATTACTTTCCGAACAACCTAATATATATTAGCGCTTGGCAGGCGAAAATCGGAGCCTTTTTTTAGTCGATCAGTCATGTAAAATGTAAAAATACCATTCTTTTGAGTTGCAATAGCCGTCACATACTATACAACATTTAATATAAGTACTTGCAATGTATCGAGAATAAATTATCAAGTGTTTCTAGTCACTACACCGGCATTATAATCATTATACAGTCCACTTATACATAATTAGTCGCACAAAGTTAATTCGGCGTGCGACGTACGAGTTTAAGTCCCATGGGACTTAGGTCCCATGAGAACATTAATTGAGTAATTAGAAACAAAATTAAAAGAATACTTATACAAATTTTATTCTTAGCTTTCGCAAGCTATTTAATTTAATTTCTCCAAAATTCCAAAACATTAAATATGCAAGTTTCGCCCGTGTTCACCTGTTTTCACGGTAACAGTATTTAATAACGTCAGAAATGTCCCGTTTAACAATATCTCCTTTTCATTTCTCAATTTCAAGCGCGCGGCGTTCATTGCATGCCACGTCTCCAACCCCCGTGTCCCAGACGCAGAAAATAATTCACCCTCGCGGAGGTAAGAAAACCGTGTCTTGGAATCGTAATAAAATCCGAGGGGGTGAATTATGTCGCGGCACAGGGAGTGACAGTGAAATAAACTCGCGACGTTATTCGTCAGAAAAGGCTGGAACCTAATACGACCGGTTCAACCGCTGAGCCCCCGGCAACTTCTGCCTCAACCTTTCCCACAGGATGCTCGTTCACTAAGGGCTAAGAAGAAACAATTTGTCAAACGGAATAAATTAGCGAGCCGGTGGAACGGAGGTTTCCTTTAGAAGGTAATGAATATGTTTTGATTAGCGCGAAAATATCCGCTTCCAATATATTTGTCTGTATTCGTTCATGGTTCACGACATTCATACGTAATCGTAAACTCATTGATTCATACCTGACGATCATAAATTGATACTCACATTTCCTGAAATGAGCACAATCCGTTACAACCGTAGATCTCGATTTTTTCATGGTTCACGACATTCATACGTATTCATAAACTCAACGATTCATATCTGACGATCATAATAATAAATCCATACTCACATTCCTCGAAATGAGCACAATCCCGCAAAAGCGTCGATCTCGATTTTTTCGATCTATTTATTTGTGTTTCGCGATATTCATACGTATTCGTAAACTCAACGATTCATACCTGACGATTATAAATTAATGCTCACATTTCCTGAAATGAGCACAATCCGTTAGAACAGTCGATCTCGATTTTTTCGATCCATTTATTCGTGGTTCACGATATTCATACGTATTCGTAAACTCATTGATTCATACCTGACGATCATAAATTAATACTCACACTTCCTGGAATGAGCACAATCCGTTACAACCGTCGATCTCGATTTTTTCGTGGTTCACGAAATTCATACGTATTCATAACTCAACGATTCATATCTGACGATCATAATAATAAATCCATACTCTCATTCCCTGAAATGAGCACAATCCCGCAAAAGCGTCGATCTCGATTTTTTTGATCTATTTATTTGTGTTTCGTGACATTCATACGTAATCGCAAACTCATCGATTCATATATTTGACGATCATAATAATAAATTAATACTCACATTTCCTGAAATGAGCACAATCCGTTAGAACCATTGATCTCGATTTTTTCGATCCATTTATTCGTGGTTCACGATATTCATACGTATTTGTAAACTCAACGATTCATATCTGACGATCATAAATCCATACTCACATTCCCTGAAATGAGCACAATCCCGCAAAAGCGTCGATCTCGATTTTTTTAGACCTACTTATTTCTAGGTATTCTAAGTATTTTTGTTTTGAGAAAACTTAGCCTATCTTGACTTTAAAGAGGGAAACTGATGATTGATCGATTATAACTGTGAAAGAAATGATCCATCTGATGAAATTAATTTGGTTCTACGCAAAATGGAAGCAGTCTGAAATTTCTGTTTCCCTTCTTTTTTTATTTTGCACGGGAGAATCAATCCATTTTCGACTAAGAACAGTAGTATACAAACGCTTGGCAAAAGCCTTGAGGAAACCCAGGAACTTAGAATCGAAGAACCCAACGAAGAAGTATCAAACTAAAATCCAAGTATCTGAGAATTTGTTCTAAAGAATTCAAGGATTCTAAACTTTAAAAAATAAACAGTACTGGAATATAAAGAAATTCAGGTATTTCAAGTGGTGTCAACCAAGGTTCGAAAGATCCAACGGGCTACTCAAAGATCCGAATTAATTTAAAACCAACGAAATAATGATTTAACCCTTTGCGCTCGAAAGGTGACTGTTAGTCGTGTAATAATATTAACTTCAAATATTTTCCAGTGCAAAATATTTACTAATATTCGCTTATATTAAACTTCATTTATTTAGTTAAATCTTTCGTTAAAATTTACATATACGAGGGTAAGTCAATTATTATCCGCAATGTGGTTATATTTTTCTTTATGTTGACAGTACTGTCGTGAATCGTATATGACGCATGCATGGTTTAATTGTTGTTATGTCTGCACAAGTTAGATCCTGCTAGGTTAGCTAATTTGTCGTTGTCGTGCCGTTAACCATGGCTGCTTCGCTCTCTGTTTGCACCAAAGAAGAGCAACGTTCAGTTATCCGTTTTTTGTGGTTGGAAGGTGTAACAGGCACCGAAATTCATCGAAGACTTTCAGTACAGTACGGGAACAGTGTATTGCCTCAACGGAGTGTCAACGAATGGATTGAAAAATTTAAAAACGGTCGTACGAGTGTTACGTATGACAAAGGAGCAGTGAAAGAAGCGGTGCATTCTTGGCTCGCAGCTCATCCAAAAACCTTCTTTTATGAGGGTTTTAGGAAGCTTGTGCAACGATGGACCAAGTGCATTGAAAAGCAAGAGGACTATGTTGAAAAATAATGTACATGTATGTTTCCTATTTGTATTACAATTAAATTTTTAACCACATTGCGGATAATAGTTGACTTACCCTCGTATAACTATTTAACCTCCGGGTCTGACTAATAAACAAACTAAGTAAGGTCTGAAAATTGGTGAAACTATCATTTGGCGACTGACGGTCGCCTCTCGACCGCAAAGGGTTAATCCTCTCTATTACGTGAACTACACTATATTTCATTTTATAGAAAGTCCTAAAAATCAAAGGAAAAGATGACCGATTTGACGAAGTATGACTGTAATCTCATACATCTACGAACTCCATTCATCGAATGGATCCGAAACAACTCCAAATTCATTCGATTTCCTGACATATCGTTCTAATGAAAATTTGTCAACAGACGACAAGCATAATTTAACTGCATCCCGGGGAACACGAGGAAGTCGTAAAAATTTCATTGCTTCCTTCGTGAGCTATACTTGCTTCTGAACGAAACGCTCGAACATATTACAACCGGTGCATGACGGCTAATAAAATTAATAGTCATAGAGTACCGACGAGAAGGAGTACAGTTGAATGGTTGCGTTAAACATGCTCGCTCGGTTTTGTGCAGTATGCGAATTTTCCCCGCTTTTATGCCCCCTCGTTGCCGTTCGATGAATAGGGTAAAGTACTTAAAATTTGCATCGATGTTTGCTCCAACCATTGCGCATTCTCCCCTTCTTCTGTCTCTTTTGTACCAAAATTTATTCGAGGAAAATACGGAGGCTTTGAAACGCGTGGATACGAAAACTCGCATGCTTTATCGTTTAATTATTTTAACCCTTTGCGCTCGAGAGGTGATTATTAATCACCAAGTGATAGCTCCGCAAAATCTTCTGATTTTAATTAGTTTCTTCATTAGTCAGATTCAGCGATTATACAACCATATATGTAAATTTCAGATACTGCTCAACTAAACTAAATGACGTTTGGTATAGGCGAATCTTGGTAAATATTCTGAATTCGAAAATTGTTGAAGTTTATATCATTAGATGACCGACGATCGCGCCTCTCGAGTGCAAAGGGTTAAAATTCACAGTAAATTGACCGGCCGCGTTTCGTGCACGTCGAGTTTCGCACGACGATCGTATTTCTTTCGACGAACGATCGACGTGGTTGACGACAAAAAAAAAAATTGCTGACGCGAGAGAAGAAATTCGAGGGAAGGTTTCGTTTTTCTGTTCGACGTGCTTCGCGAACACCGATCGCGGCTATCGAGAAACGCAACTTCCTCTCCGTGAGAACTACGTAAAACCGTGCTGATAAAGAACACGGAGGTCTGTGATTGTGTCGGTATCGCGAAACGACCCCCTCGAGGATATCGTATTGTTGGAGGATAAGAAACGCATACACACGTGTGCGATATGCGACCGCGCAGAGAGCACGACCATGTTCAATTTTTCACTCGGACATGCTATGAGAACGTACTCGATGATAAGTACGTGTCGAACGGTCTTCACTTTGCTTCTGATAATTTAGACACTATTTTAACCCTTTGACTGCGGAAGACTCTGAGCCGAAACGCTTCGCGTCGACGGCGTGCAGCCGGCACTAACTGTCGCTGGGGACTGAATACTTTTTCACGCAATCTGAATCTGTTCGACGGTGTATTCAATTGTAATATTGTACAGAATCAAATTACTGTTACTTTATCCACTCCAAAATTAATATTTTTCAATTTTTTAAATATTTTTTATCTTCAATATACATTATTTATTCGTCAAGGGTAAAGTTTTAAAACGCCATAATTTGATAATTATAATGTATTATAAAATATATAAACTGAAATGTACAAAACGAACTCCAAACCATACATAACTTTTGTCAAATGGCAGATGAACAGATGAAATGAATTTAAGATATAGCGAAAACTGACGAAATAAACGAGATTTTTCTTGTTGATAAGCAACAAGGTATGTTGTTTCTGAGTGTTACACGGATATGATAAAATAATTTCTTGAGAAATTCAGTAAGACAGCAGTAAATGATCAAAGCCGTCGCCGAGCGCACATGTGCGCCCATAGTCTATATCGACGGCTTGTGCTGGGTGCATATATGCGCCCGTAGCAGTCAAAGGGTTAAATTC
>JAOPTO010001339.1:50250-64248 GCA_033822845.1 Tetrapedia diversipes
ACTGAAAAATTGTAAGGCGTACATAGGTGAAAGACATTATTTAATCGTAAAAGTGTGGGTCGTATACGCCTCACACGTCCTGAACGGAAAATTCTCAAAAAATGGTCTGGCACGGAACGTGTTAACCTTTACAGTCCGCGTTACATTCGCAATTATGTCGACATAGGACCTTGGACATAGGACTGTAAAGGGTTAACTTTACAATCGTCTTTATTTTATCCAATTTGAATAAATTTCAGCGAAGTTATGTCAGTTTAAAGATTGATTGAATATGGAAAGAGTTTTGTCCAATTTTTCGGGGCAAATACCCCACTGTGCGTTGTGTCGAGTGACGCTCGACATAGGACCGCAAAGGGTTAACCCTTTCGCTACGAACGGTGACTATAGTCACCCACGACTGACGCTCGCTACGTACGAGCGGTGACTATAGTCACCCCGTGAAATCTCGCGAACAGAGTATTATTACATTATACGATAATTTGTTAACTCTTTCCTTTCTACGACCGATTATAGTTACGCTCCGCGTAAGATTCCGCGGTATTGAACGTACGACGGGCAATTGCAATTGTTCCGTAAGTGCACACTTTTGGCATGGCGGCTTGTTCAGCGAGAGTTGCGCGCCGAAGAATCCTCCCGTAGCGAAAGGGTTAATCGACGCCATGCCTTGTCTACGGGTCATCGAGATCGCAGGGATGAAAGGAAGACGGGGGGAAGCCGAAACGATGCAAATTGCAAGCTTAACGACGGTAACGAGCCGTAGAATTCCGCGTAGGCACAGCCGAAGAATGTTCAGAAGAGGAAAATGAACGGAAGAAGAGGCGAGCAGATCGAAACGTCGCCTCCGTGGCATGCTCTCGAGCTATTTTAATGCGTCGCGAGATGATTGATTAAATTTCTGCGGAGCCACGTCGCTGTAATTGAATGCAAGTCCCGGCTGCTCGCGATTTTTCCGGCCCTCTGAGAGCGTGCGCCCTCTTAAGATGCCTGGGCAGTCCTCCGCGAAGATACCGGATCGCGATGAGCGACTAAGCGTGCAATTTCGCTGGTACACGTGTCTCTACGTTCCCTTCGATCGCGATCGAGCTTGAACACGCTTTCATACGCCGCTGTTGCGAGGCAACGCTGAAGAGATGTAGCGTTTGCCAGCTGAAAGTTTGAGACTACTATCGGGGAATGCAACGATTTAACACGTTGACGACGGCGCGGATTTCGCTGTCTGTTCCGTGCGGCGGCGCTTCAACTAGCTGTCCGCTCCGTGGGACGGCGCAGCACCAAATTAACCCTCTATGGGCCGAATTTTTGTTTTAAATATAAAAATATTGATGGAACGGAAATAAATAATTATAATACTATATATGCAGCTGAAAAAAAATTTTTCAGTTTAAACAATTTTACATTATAGAACATTATATAATTAATATGTAGACTCCATCTCATAAAGAAAACAGATTATTTGTTAAAATGTCAATAAATTAGCATGTGACCTGAAAGTTACACGGGCCTATAGAGGGTTATACTGTTCATTGCTTGCGCCCTAATACCCACTAGCTTATTCGAATAGACCGAATCTCCAAAATTCTCACGTGGCCCGAAGAAAAAATTATTGATTATTTGTTGATGGATGTTACAAATTCCCCTAGGGAAATAATAACAACAACAAAGGGAAAGCATTTTTTGAGTTTCTACGAAGGACTCATGAGAAAGACGAGAAGGCGATGCAAAGAGTGTTACAGACGGTTAGCGAATCTAAAAGGCACTCAGTATGCAATGAACAGAACAAAAAGAGTTAAAACATTTTGCAATAATTGTAAGGGTAAGCCGGCATTTTGTTTACCCTGCTTTAAAAGATTGCATAAAAGAAAGGAATAATTATATTTAATTATATTTAATTTATAGGTTAAATTATTTAGTTACAAGTTAAGTTTTATATTTTATTTATCTTTTATTTTATTTTTATATAGTATAATATTTTTATTTTTATATAGTTTTATACTGAATGTTTGATTGCAATGTTAAAATGTTAATGTATGCTGTTGAATAATTAAAATAAAATTTAATTTTGGCTATGTATTTTTTGATATACAAGCGTGGCCCAACCGTGGCCCATGCCGCCTCCCGGAAAAATCAAGCTTGGGCCACCGGTGGCCCAAGCCGTCCCACGGAACAGACACGCATGGCTCACCGGTGGCCCAAGCCGGCGTCAACGTGTTAACCTATCGAATCCTGAATTGCTAGTTTACAGTACAGAACATTTAAAGTAAGAACACAGTATTTAACCGTTTGAGTGCGACGAAGCGCTATCGCGCTGCTGTTACTATAATTTTCCCATTAATTGAGAGTGGTTGTTTTTTCATATTAATATCATTCAATTATAGTTTTTCGATAATATAAAAATTAAAAATTATTTTCATTTTTTTAAGATAAGTGTTATACTGATAATTACAAAAGAACCATGTCAAAGTTTGATTTATCTGAAAATGACTATGATATGAAAAGATAAATCTAAAAATTTCTTTTTTCTGAAAATTACTTTCTATATAATAATTAGTGTTATTATTGCCGTTTCTATTATCCCCCCCCCCCAAAAAAAGATTACGCATTTCATCCCGCACTTTTAGCATATATACAAGAAAATTCTTTAGCACTCAAACGGTTAAATTAGCTGGATAATATATCTTTGTTAGAAAGAATAGAAGCGGTTCAAAGAATTTTTCTGCAATTCATTATAGTCATTAGTTAACACTATTCCTACCGACACTTCACGTATACCTATTCCTAACAAATTTTTCTCAAAAAATGAACATTGAAAAAAGAAGTGAACATTGAAAAATGTATTATACGTATATTTGAGAAAATGTCTAAAGTTTAAAGACGATTCAATTCCGTTGCATCTATGAAATTCTAATCGAAATTTTAAAAACGGTCATTTGACCGGTTGTGGAAAGAATAGCGTTAACAATAGGTTTACGAACATTTGTTGTGTATCTATTTCCGATATACATATACCAAGGAATAACGTATACATCGAATGGAATCTGAAATTGCAGAATTGAAAGGGAAACAGATTTGGGTATACTTGTATTGCACTATCGATAAAACTTAACAGAAATTGCTAGGAATAATAGTAACTATTTTTGAAAAATTTGCTCGTGAACAATAATTATTATTTTTGCAAATTTTACACATGAAGTACGAGTGTTAAACTTAGCGTTAAGAGGTTCAACAAAGTTTTGTGGTAACTTTACAGTAGGATTTGATAAAAAAATGTAACTTATCCGTATGATTAATTTCGTGAATACCTGTACACCTTAAATAAAATTTTCATCAAAAGCATGATTTTGGTAGAAAATATACTCTTTCGTATTTTGCAGTAATAAAATACATAAAATAACGTACGTTTTATGAACGTTTTAAAACCGAACGTTTATCGAACCCGTTACACTTTCAAGAACATTTCATGGCTATCGTAAAACCACGTCTTCCTCTTCGACGGGGGCGGGCACGAAGTGTGAACGAAGGCTCGAGGAATAATTAACGAGAAGCGGAAAGGAAAGCGAACAGCGTGGAAAATCGAGAATGGCACGAACGAGCATAGGAAGAAAGGATTAAAAGTGAAGATTATTGCGCCACGGTAATGACACTGCCGCGGTAATTCTGATTGGAACTCGAATGTCCATTAATTAAAGCTGGCGCGCGCGCGCGCCCTCGTACACTTATCGTAAACTAGCGGAAACGAATGTCACTTTGTAAATGACTTCACCTTTTAAGCCTGTACTTAGATTTCATAGCGACACTTGTCGACTTTGCGCCGTTTTCGCTGATTCTCCGTAATTAAACATTTCAACAA
The DNA here is from genome assembly GCA_033822845.1 of Tetrapedia diversipes. Classification (NCBI taxonomy): domain Eukaryota; kingdom Metazoa; phylum Arthropoda; class Insecta; order Hymenoptera; family Apidae; genus Tetrapedia; species Tetrapedia diversipes. The sequence goes on from JAOPTO010001339.1 coordinate 54,098, forward strand.
GTTAATTACATTTTCACTGTGTAAGTGCTATCGTTCTAATTGCACGATCAATTTTACGCATTAAAGCCTAGAATTATTGTTCAGTTCTTGTTTTTCTAAGGAACAATTCTAATCTTGAGGTAAAAGAACTTTTAAGGGTAGAATTTATCATTGTACTACCAATTCATATTGTTTTCACACAAATGTTAGAAATTTATCGTAGTGCATAATTGGAAATTGTCTTTAATTTAATCACGTTCTTATGTTTAAAGAAAACCTTTCACTTCCATGAGAAATGCTTTCTAACAGTCGAACTATCAAAATATAACACAATCAAATTACAAATCCCTATTCTGTAATAGAAATTACATAAACTCAACAAAATTTTCTTTAAAAGAGCATTAATAAGAGGTTTACTTCCCCTATATCATCCATTTTTCTGCATATCCATCGTCTTGATTTTCTTGCTATTAACAATTCCAACAAAATGGACAAACAAGCACGATGTAATCTACGATACAATAAGAAACGGTGTTTGAATCGCCAATCAAGCACAGCTGAGGTACACAACCGCGAAACAGGATTTTTTCGATTACCAACAACCTTCGCGCAACGTGCTGTTATTACTTAGCCGACCGAATGGGGAGATCTCCCATTTTTGTCACAACAAGGCCGCTGTCATTGATTCTATTTAGCTTTATTATTAGTTAGTCTTGAACTAGTGTTGTTCACAGTTAATCGAATGCATTTCTCACTTTTTCAAAGTACAATTTTTAATCAATTCTTAACCCTTTGCGCCCGAGTTTAGTCACCATGTTAGTCACCAAATAATAGTTTCGCAAATTTTCAGGCTTTAGTTAATTTGTTCATTAATCAGACTCAGAGAACAAATAGTTATATATGTAAATTTTAGTGTATCACTCAACTAATCTAAATAACGTTTAATATAGGTAAATTTTGGTAAATATTTCAAATTTGAAACTTTTTGAAGTTACTATAATTAAACGACTAATTTCTTTTGAATGCAAAGGGTTAATACGCGATGGACACTGTTTGGTTAGGTGTTGCACCGTGTAGTTAGCTAAATGTTAATAACCTCCCGGTTGTTGAAGTGTAAAGACTGCGATGCGGCGGCATAGAGCATAAATCCGCTGATACGACTGCTAGGGATTTTTTTTTGAGCATCGCGAATGGAGGCTGGAGCTAGTTCAAAAGATACCAGATAACGGATGCGCACGATGTAGGTGCGAGGCTGTAGCTGCCGTTGCCGCAGAATCGCCGCAGGGTACGACGGAACGGAGGACGTGACCGGTGACTAGAGCCACGGCCAAAGAAGCTCGGATCACGTTCGACGAGAGTCGAATTTTCGACGCTCGATACCAGCTACACCGGGTGTAAGTGTACTTTCCTTGCTTTTGGATTCGGGATACGTTCTTACGATGCTGTTGCAGGGAATAGTAAAAGAGTTGGGAGGGAGGAATTGGTGATGAGCGGCTGACGAAATTATTGATCGACCGAAGGCATTGAATATGAGTCTCGATAATGTAAGGCTCATATTTTGAGAATTGTGAAAGTTCTACATTTTGATAAAGTAGATTGGTATGCATCTTTGAAAAAATTATTCAGCAAATTTCCGATATTTACTCAATTCTGGTAACTTCATTCCAGTTATTCCATTTTCTAATTTATTCTAGTAATTCCACGACGAAAATTCGCGACTGAAATTAATTCCCCCATCCTTATCCCTGCCCAACGGATAATCGACAACTTTCGGCATTCCCGAACGACGCTTCCCACAGGAAATTATTAATGTTCCCCGGTCAAAATGGCCGTTCCCGTTCAAGTTTACCGATAACCATGATTTACGACCGCGAAACGTCTTTATCGACGATACGTCCGAGCAAATCCTCCGTTGAATGTGTCGCGTCGCCACAAAATCGTAACACAAGGTCCAATAAACCACCGGAAATTGCTCTTCACCGACGTGCACCCTCTTCTCCTTCGTTCATAGAAAAAGCTGGTTTCCAGCCCGGTCCCGACAATAATGGACGAAGGAACGTCCAGAAGCGTTCGATTTAATCAGAGGGTAAGATCAACGGGAAACATCGTCTTGGAAGCGTGTTCCGTGGAAAACACGCCGCAATCTTGCTAGATGAAACGTCCCTTTTGTCGACCGCGTCCCGTCCGTTTATTCACGAGGCACGAAATAGGGGAGGTTGGCAGGTTGGAAAAGCTGCCCTACATACGGGGCACGAGGCGGGGGCGGTTGAACGTCTCCAGGAGGGCGAACAAAGGAGGACGTTCGACCTTTTTGGCTGGTTGGAAACCTGTTCCTCGAGACCATGCAACGTCACAATGACGGAAATTGCATCCAGGCAAGATGATCGACGTACGCGTTTATATATCAAGGGTGGTTACGAGGAAGATCACTTACCTTCTAGATTCGCCATGGAGAACCTGTAGCTGTCGATCCTCGGTGTGTTGATGTCCGAGTTGAAAGGCCTGAGGGTCGCAGAGCTCACATTGTCCAGACCCTGAAACATCAATTCACGAAAACGTCAGTAACTACGTTACTTTGTGTTCAAAATGGCAGGCTGCCACTAGGGACTATTCTCTCGTCTTATGAAGAAAATATTTAGTTATACGCAATTATGATTGTTAACACTTGGCCGACTGAAAGAGAAGATCCCCTGTTTTTTCTTCAACACAGCACTGCCGCTGATACTATTCACTTTTGTTATTAGTTAGTCTTGAATCGGTGTTGTTCACGGTTCATCAAATGTATTTTTTGCTTCTCTAAAGTACAATTCTTAATCAATTTAACACTAGCTCAAGACCAACTAATAACAAAACTAAATAGAGTCAATGGCAGCGATTTGTCGGGGAAAAATGGGAGATCTCCCTATTCGGTTGGCCAAGTGTTAAGTGATTTTTAATTGCTTCGATTTTCGTTCTTCATGTTCACCATGAAACCTTTCATTTAGATTCTCTGAGAATTGCGTTACTTTTAATTTCTCAGCATTGAGCTCCTCGTCTAGAGGAAAAGGCTTGCATAAAATTGAACTCTTGAACGCACCACATTCCGTTCTTACTATTCCTGATGTGAGAATATTCACGCAATCGATCGATCGTATAATAACAAAACCTCCGTCAAAACTTGCAATTACTATAAACACCTCGGTCCATCGTTCATCAACAATACTGAACCCTTTGCACTCTGAATTATTCTTGTTGCCAATAACTCCCTAGTATTTTAGGTGCTTTACTTAAAATTTACTTCAAAGTAAAATTTCTTGAGTGGTACTTATTTATTTTATTAATTATATTAAACATAGCTCACAAGTTTTGTCGCAACTTATATTTATTCAATTTCGTTGACACTTTGGTCTCAAACTTGTGTCCGCTACTGTATTTAAAATGGCACCTTCAAAAATGTCGAGTGAGACTCAATATAGGAATTGTCGTGATAAAAACTGATGACGAGACACGCTCGACAAAGGAGTGCAAAGGGTTAACCCTTGAAAGGGTTCACCAAATGATAATTTTACAATTTTTCAAACTCAAAGGGTTAAACCAGTCGTATAAGTAAATTTTAGTATATTGCTCAACTAAACCAAATGAAATTCAATACGAGTGAATCTCATTAAACATTTTAAACTTGACAATCTTTGAAGTTAGTATTATTGAACAACTACGAGCATCATTGGACACCTCTCGAGTGTCCAAGTGTAATACACCTAATCCAAAAATTCCCATTCCTCTTGCCAGCCTCCAGTAGCTGTTGCCACGGAAATAAATCGTTTACCACCCCCGCTAGAAACGGTGTCGATAACCGAGCACGTTCCACGAAGGAAACACCACGTCGAATCCCCGGCAACGGAAACAGAGGCAGGAACGCGAGCTGAATTCGTCGCTGGCTCACGTGCTTCGTCGACGTTTCTTCGATCGACAATCCTTGCACACCGAGATACTTCTTCCCCTGCGATTCGCGCAGTAGATCTCGAACTAGCTCACCCAATTTCCCTCGCACGATCTCTCGTCGATCAGTTCCGCAAGCCTGCTGCTGATCGTTGCGAGATCTCGACGTTCGCTCGTCGTTTCTCAGGACGTCGACGCTTCGAGGCGAAACTAGGAATCGAACGCGACAAAAGTGGAGTGGATGTTGGCGGGGGAAGAGGAGAACTGGAAGACTTCCAGGCTATTCGATTGTTTTGCAGACGCGTGCATGCAATGATAACACGACGAACGACGACGAAAGCCTTGCCGCGTCGTCTCCGTGTATCGTTTGCCCCGGAGGTAGAGCAGAACTTGCCTCTTAGACGACGCGAACCCGGAGGAAGTTTGTATTTCCGGTAGCGCGGGCGATGCTCTGCATCCAGAGCTTTCCTCTCGAATACCTGTTCCCTTCGAATGCTATTTCAGCATCATACGTGTGACAAAAGTAATAGACCAGATGTTGGAGGTACCTGGATTTCAAGAATGAGTTTAGTAAAGTAAAGTCCACTTAGCAGTCTGAGAATTGTATTTACGATGAGAACGGTATTTATGGACGGTGTTCTGGCGAAGAATTAATATTTTATCGAATCAACCTCTTGAGAAGGATCTCCACCAGCTTTACGATAGATTATTGAAATAGAATTATTAAAAAAAGTTCTGTCGATTCGAAAACTGCAGTAATCATACCACGATGAAATGGGAGTACACTGAGTATAGTATAGCACTCGGTATTATCACGTAACGTCTGATTACACCAACTTTTTATTTATATCATTGTAAGTACAGGCTCCCCACGACTTTCGGAGATTTCTAAAAATTCAACTTTTTATGCCTTTGCGGTCACATGTCCCATCTGAGGAGACCAGACTGTTGGGCTGTCCCTTCTCAGAGGACATCAGACTACAATGTTGTTCCGATCAATACTTTAAAATACACTTTTCGATGCATATTTTTTTACATCCCTCTACTTTCGAACATTCAATATTCGCACACACTTTCAGGAACCAATTGTGTGCAAAATTGCAAAAAGAGCGCCTGCACTCTCGAACCTTCTGTATAATTCTGAACTGATGCAGAAGGGCTACGTAAAAATATCCGTAAAATAAAATTATTATTATATCCTTCAAACCAACAACCCTTTAGCAAGTAACAAGATTTCTTCGAACGAATTCCGCCATAAGATGAAACCTTTCTGATCTATTTCGGAGGTGTTCTGCGTCTCATTTTGAAAAATTCCGCTCCCTCAGAGAGAGGTCCAGCGAGCGCCTCTCTCGCGGTGGCACACGGCCAGCGGACTTCCGCGTTTTGAACCATTAGCCGTAAATAATGCGAGAACCGAGTTGCCCGTTCGGCCGTGTATGTACATGCGGCGTTCTGCGGCGGTTAATCAAGCAACAGCTCCACACGGTGAGCACACAATGCCTACGGCTCCGTCACACACACGTACACGCGTGGGCACACACGCATACACACACACACGCAAACGCACACACAGAGCAAAACGTTCCAACGGACAGGAGAAAACTAGGCTCGCCGTGTGTACCCCGTGTACACGTTTCACTACGCCCGGATAGATCGCCTCCTCTTCGTCCTTCTCTTCTCTTCACGACCTAACTCCCTCCCTCTCTCTTTTTCCCTCAGGTTGTGTGTACCAGAGGGCACACGGGATCCCATGGGACGATGTATCGGCGATTCTTGGACGGCTGAACGAGCGAAGCGGCTGAAAGCGCGGGGCGACTCGCAAACGACGGGGCGAAGCTGTTGTGACATTGCCTGGAATGCCTAGTGACGCTTCAGCAAAGTGATTGCAATAGGTGGAAGTGATTTTTCAAGTGTTCGTAGACCTCGTTTGCGTTGACGAGATCGTAGATCTCAACGAACGCTTGATAAAGCTTCAACGAGTGATTATAACGAGCGAAGGCGATTCGGTAAATGTTAAGAAACATGGATTGTTGTGTACATTTTGCAAGATTCTAAGATTGCAGGTGGATTTATCGAGACACCGATGACACTTCGGTACACGATGTAACTGCATTACGAATTTTTATGGAAATTCATGTGTTTCGACGAACATAATCATAGAAATGAAACGAAACTAGAGATCTGCTTCACCCTCTGAATGATGTATTGTCTGTACACTTTTGCATATTAATCTTGCATTTAACCCTTTGCGCTCGAGAGGCGACTGTTAGTCGCCAAATGACAGTTTCGCAACTTTTCAGATTTCAGTTAGTTTGTTTATTAATCAAGCCCGGAGGTTAAATTGTAGTATAAAACTTAACTAAATAAAGTGTAATATAAGGAATCTTACTAAATATTTTACGCTAGAAAATCTTTGAAGTTAATATTATTAGACAGTCCCATATATGTACAAAAATCTGTAATTGAATTATAATAAGTGAAAAATTCAATCCATTGCACTTGAAAGGCGACGATGCCAATTTCATAAATTTCCAAATGCAAATGATAAAACAATTACATTAAAAAGCTCCCCTACTATTTATCTAAACCAAATACATTTTAACAAAAATAAATTCCACAGCTATTTATTCTCAGTACGATCAACAATATTTGAAATATTTGAAAATGCTTTCATTTAACAACTGCGAGTCTCTTTTCCAACACAAACGGTTAATACGCCCTAGCACTATCAATAATCAAAGAATTCCAAGCTATTGGGTTGGAGGGAAAGTTCTGTCGTATTTTTCGTTTCCGTTAATTCACGTGGAACCCAAACACTTTGCTTTAACACAAATCCAAGAGATTTAACGTGATCTCCGACAGTTGTATGATGAATGCCAAACTCTTCTGCAATTTCTCGACTCATTAAATGTGGATTATTTTCCAACATGGATTGCAAAACATGATTATCGATCTTGAATGGTCGTCCAGATCGATCACTTTCTTGGAGGCTCAGATCCCCGGAACGAAATTTGCTAAACCATCTTTGACAAGTACGAACATTTACAATATCTTTTTCAAATACCGCACATAAATTTTTACATGCAACCGATGCGTTGCTTCCTTTTTGGAATTCATACAAAATGCAGCGTCGTAAATGCACTTTATCTACTGACACGTTTTTCACTTTAAATATCACAAGTAAATGATGAACGGTAAAAAAGGACTCCTTTTATATTATACAGCAGGTAAAAAAACCAAAGAAATTCCCAATGACTCACTAGCCAAACGTATTTTTTATTTACAAGAAAAATTACCTGCCCATTTAAAATACGACAGAACTGTGAGGGTGATTGCTAATTTATTGACGTGTGTATGTTTGTTTGTGTGAAAGAGTTTCTAGAATGAACGGTCAAGAAATTAGAATGAGAAGCAATGTATGGAAAACAAGAAGGATGAAAATATGAGTGAATGGGGTAGAGAATGAAAAAATTGAATGAGGATCGCGAGTGTATACCTTTTGTTTAGAGATTGATTGAGAATAGGACGTGTGACTGGTATCGGAAAATTATTGCACCAAATAAATACATTTATATTTTTTAACATTGTCGTTTTCCTCAACAAGAACTTTGCCTCCAACCCAATACATAAAGCGCGCAATGAATTACAAGCAAAACTGTGAGTTACCAACGTCGGAAAAACGTTGCAGCTCGCGGTGAAAAGAGCAGGAGGAAAGTCGTCGTTGGGAAAAAAAAAGTTGTTCGTTTTCGAGTTCACTGGGGTGCATCATGCCCGATAAATCGCTTGGGGCTTACGTACCCGTGGACAGAGAGAGAGAGAGAGAGAGAGGGACCACAGGTTGCATCGATGGCTTCTCCCGTCGCGAGGGCCAGCCTGGTGGTGTGGTGGGTGTGAATGTGGTGAACGACCCGGTAACCACCATTCGGCCAACAGGCATAACAATTAGATTCGACCGGATAAGCCGACTCTTCCTGTAACGTGAAACTCGTGGACGGTCTACGTTGGCCGTATCTCGCGCGAGCATTGTCACGGATATTTAGCCGTGTTATTGACGTGAACGCGGCACGATACCGAGCCGCGATAACGGTGGAGCTGAATTTCTCCAGGTATACTGGGCACACACGCGTGTTAGCGCAGAATCGTTCAAGGCATTCGTGAGGTGAGCTGGCTCACAGAATGCCATGCATCAAGCATTTTCTAGAATGCTGTCAACGGAGGAAAATTTGAATAAAGGCGGCAAAGTTCAGCCAGAGGTGGTAACGAAGAGACGGTTGATATTATAAAAAAAAAAAGGGAACAGAAATAAATGTAACGTCGAAGGGGTCAGACGTGTTGTCCTACTCTTGAGTTTTATTTTAACACTAGAACTACCGACAATCAAAGCGTACTTATTTGCACGGAAGAGATCGCATTGGAAATTACATGAAAAAATACGGAATACATAAGAAATAAATCTTTATTTATACCTTCTACGGAAAATCATAGGAAATTTTGGAAGCTTGACCACAGTGAATTTATAAGGTTGCTATAAGTAATCATCAACCAGTCATTTTGACTGCTGTGGTAGTTCTAGTGTTAATAGTCAGACGCGTAGTCTTATTTTTCAGTTTTTAATTTAATTTTAATACGCGCATACACACACAATAGTTGATTCAGCATCGCCGAGAAGTTAACCCTTTCGCTACGGTTATCCAGTCTGTCGAGGTATCGTCGCTGAACGGAAACGCGCGCCAGAAATATGCGCTGTGCGCGTGGTTTCTGTGTATACGTTTTTCTAACAAGGGAACACCGCGAACTGTCATTCACGGATATGAATGAAACTTTGTGGGATTATAGAGTGATCCAAGACAAGAATAACGGTATGCTTCATTTGGGCCCAATCGACCTTTAACCCTTTCAGCCCGAGCGGTGACTATAGTCACCCAACGCCCGACGCTCGCTCTGTACGAGCGGTGACTTAGATCACTCGCGACTCTTCACGAGCAGAACATATATGTTATCTCCATGGTAATCCATCGCAAAAATTTCGCACTTGTTTTACGCTGCCTAATAATAAACTGACGATGACGTGGTATTGTGCGTCTGACGGGCGCTTGCAGTTGTTCCGCAAGTACGGATGTTTGCCGCGGCTGCTCGGTCAGCGGGGACGGCGCGACGCAGAATGCGTCCGTACCGAAAGGGTTAACCCTTTCGCTTCGGCTGTCCAGTCCGCCGAAGTACCGTCACTGAACGGAAGCACGAGTCAGAAATATGCATAGTGCGCGTTTTTCTAAGTCTTAAATAACAATTGTGCTGAATAAAACAATCGCTGCTCTAATGTAACAAGTATAGTTAATCGATTCGCGAACGATCCGCGAAAAGAGCGTGTGGGAGTGAAGGAACAACGGGAGAGCGATGGAGCCGGTTGATTGGGATCTTATCCGCCATTACGGGGCATGGAACTGTCGGAGGAATCGAGTTTCTGGATAATTCCGGGGAACGGGATACCGTACGGTTGAAACGATGGTGTTTACATTGGTAAGCGCTGGCTTAATTTATGCTGCTTCTCAGGTATCGCGTTTCTCACCGGATGATCGATTTATGTTACCAGGCGGACTGTTAACCTTTGCATTGTGTTCAGGTCTGTGTGTGCGTGACCTAAATGCGGCTTCAGATTAATGCAAGATGGCTTGCGCAATTGATCGCGTTCTATCTTTTTTTCTTATAATACAGCGGACAATTAGAAATTATAATGATCGGTATAAAAACTTGGGTAGAATGAAACATGAGCTAAACAGTAAGCTTGCTGTAGGATTTGATTAACTTCGTCGGTCGTTTCGTTAATTTAATCAACCGCCTAACTGACATTTTTTTATTTTCTTCATCTTTACTTTTAATTTACAATGGGAGAATGAACGTTTCGTCAAAATCAAGTATGCCATTGTTAGTATTACATAATTAACGCCATATATTGGAAATGAGGTTTAAAATAAACTAAATAAAATAAGCTCTTATTTAAAATAAATTAACTGTACAACACTAGGAAGGTGCAACTGTAACCGAACTTCACGAGTTTTGTCATGAGACTGGGAAACGCAGTGGTCGAAATTCCTATAACCCAATCCGGGTCCTTTATGATTGTATTTTAACGTTTTCTTGCTTTCTAAATTGCGAAATATGGCTTGATTTTTTGGAAGAAACCCTTCAGAAAGAGAAAGCTGTTTTTTTCGGTTAATGTTTGCTTCGTAATATTTCTATTATTCAAATACAAACAC
>JAOPTO010001340.1:0-23635 GCA_033822845.1 Tetrapedia diversipes
TTTCTAGATAACTTTTATGTCATTTGGACCCACATTGGTGCCCGAGGGATAAAATCGATATACATAGCTCAAAACCTTAACTGATTTTGCATCATTAAGGAGATTTTTCTTCTAATGTACAAAGGCAGTAAAAAAAGTTTTAACTCCGGTACATTCGACTTAGGTAAAATTCACAAACATTCAGAACACTTGAAAGCTTCGAACAAACAAAGAAAATGCTTTCGGAAGTGCACAGCAGAAGGACGAAGCGATTAGGTGGAGGAGTACTCTGTCGCATCGGTTTGGCAATAAAGCGGAATTTCCTAAGGAGGCCGTTATGCCGAGGCCCGCGGTCTTCAGCCACTTGGCCTTGTACCTCGTTCTTTATGGAAATCCTTGGTTTATGACACCCGCAATTTGTCATTGAGATAATCCCTAAACAGCCATTTGAAGAATCATGTGAACGAAGGAATCTAAAGAAGTTTCTTCAAAAATAGCAAAAACGGCCGTGTGCCCGTTGGATGTTGCTATTATTTGTACAGCTATCCGCTACAGTATCATTCATACTGATGTCAACTTATATTTATGCAATAGTAATCTCAATTTTATTCAACTTACTCAGGTAATATCTGTCTAAACTTCAAACGTCCGATGCATTCCCTTAGTTCGAAATTCTTCAATATCTTCGCAAGACAGTATTATCTCTCCTCTACCCCCGTATATTAAATCTAATATACTAAAATATTATATCTATAATTAATAATCCTTACTTTCAAAAACTGAAGCTACATTTAAAATTAGGATCAAATTTCATCACAAATATATTATTCCTGTGTTATGTTTGCAGTATAATCGGTGTAACGTGAGTGTGACAAAGTTGTTAGAAGTTTAGAAGGTGTAAAGAGATAAGCTGGAAGTTGCCAATAGTTATAGAATGGAAATCGTAGAGACTATGGAAAGCAAGATGACTTTGTTAGAAGATTTCGATGGAAATCGACATTGACGGACGAAAAGTTTGATCAATTCATATCTAAAGTAGCTTGGAAAAACACTGGAGGGAACACGGTTATTCCCAGCTGAAGCACTGGCAGCAACTTTTCGTTCTGCATAAAACTTAACGACGAAATTCCCTCGTTTGTTTAAGAAAAGTTGAGTAGAACTTCTGAAACATATTGAAGTATCTCTCTCAGGCAGTTGGGAAGACTTATACTTTGGCTGGTTCCCATGGCCAAATGGTGACTAATCTGGCGTGCATTCGTACTTTCCGCTCAGTCAACTCTACGGGACTTATAACGGTCCCCCTCTAATCTTTCGCGTCTTCAGCAGCATGATAACAACTTATCAAAAATTGCCGAGAAACTTTTGCATAAAAGCTGAAATAAGACAAGTGTGATTTAAAATCACAGAATATACAGGCTGTTAAGCCACCTGTGGGCCGGAATGAAATAGGTGATTCTAGGTGTTGAGATAAGACGAAAATCAAGAATGACGAAATTTCGTTAAACGCTTCACTAATTAGTTATTAGCAATTAAAGACCGCGCGAAATTAGGCAATCCGTCTTGCACTGCCGTCCGTTTAGCTGGCCACGCACAGGCGAACTCAGGACCGTATTGATATCTGAGTTACAACGCTTACCTCGTGGGGCGAAGGAAAACTTGTTCGTCACTCGAGTGATGGGTGATGCAAAATCAAAACTTCGGTCACCTTCGAAAAAGTATTGAATGAACGTTGAATGATATTAAACTTATTTACTCGTAAAATCCACAAGAGCATGTCAAAACTCGCCCATTGGGATTTTCGAGTAAAGACGGTTAATGATCTCTTAAAGCAAGATAACAAGATATTTGAATGTGTTGCGTATTTTTGGTAAATACTGCAAACAGCTTTCGTAAACTTATTAGCAATCATTGCACTGTGATGAAAAGTTGCAATAATCTCATTTTTCATACATCTTTTTGATAATTATGGTACTTTTTATCGGTGTGTTAAATACTACTGGTTTCGATATCTTGATTGTTTAAGCAAATTAGATACCGGAGGAAGTAGTGACATTGCATTACAGTATATGTTACGTCAAGTCACCACAATTCTTGGTGAATTTGATGGGGTCGTAAAGCCCATGTACGCTCGGTCGCGACGTTGACCGTGGACGTTGGTTAAAGTAAAATCAATTACCTTAAGCTGGTTTAAATGTCTCTCAATTGAGACGTGTGATGTAAAAATGTGATTTGAACGTTGAACGAATGACTGCTTGACTGAATACTAGTTGCCTGCGATTTTTTCTGATTTCTTACGAGTTTTTCTAACGATTGCTACGCGGTACCGAAGTGATTTGATTTTTATATGGAGGAGTTCGAATGTTCACTCCTTCATACATCAGGACGATACCAAGATTAGTTGGAGTTAAAAAATTAGGACTCTAATCAGCGTACGCCCTGAATACTGCCTACCCCCGTTCTTCTGCCCTTAGTACGCGTTTCGAGAACGAGGGTGGGATAAGTCACTCGGAACGGGAAGATTTCCCGAGTTTAGGTAACGAAGGGGAAATTCTGCTAGGTCCATGTACCCTCACAAGCGCGGGTATCGGCTTGACGCCAGGCCTATTAAAAGTCCCTTATTTACGACACGGGCTTGGCTATTAAGGAGACATGGTTGACTCGAAATTAAGACTATAGTCCCTCTATAGACATTAGGAGGGCTTGAAAATTAACAGAAAAAGGCTAACATTTCTTCGTCCTCAAAAATAGCATTACCGTCGTGCTCATGTCGTAAATATGCCAAGGAAAATTTTCCGCTGTTGTTCCATGCGACGGAACAGTATACATTGAACTACACACATAAAATTGTACTTTAAGATATTAGTGTTGTGTAGGTATGTGTAAGCAATATTCTACGAGTGTGTGATACATTTGGATAATCGTGATGCATGTGTATTTTTTAATGCAAATTCGAGGATGCGATAATTGCTGTGCACGTGTATTGTTCGATGAACATTCCTCAACGGAACGATCCTGATTTAGATACGCGTGGGTATCTATTATCTTGTAAATTATCTTGCTTTAAGAGATCATTAACCCTTGTTCCGTCCTAACGGAACAGCAGCGGGAAGTTTTCCATCGGCATTTATGACACGAACGTGCCGGTAATGCTATTTTTGAGGATTAAGCAGTTTTAGCCTTTTTGCATTTTTTCGAACCCTCTTAACGTCCGCAGAGGGACAATAGTTTAATTTTCGAGTCACCGTAATTCCTCAATAGCCAAGAGCGTGTCATAAATGAGGGACTTCCGAAGAGCGCCCAGCCGGTACCCACATGCGACAGGTACACGGGCCCGGAAGAAGTTTCCCCTTCGTTGCCGAAATTCGGGAAACCTTCCCGCTCCGAGTGACTCACCCCACCCTCATTCTCGAAACGCGTGCTAAGGGCACAAGAACGGGGGTTGGTGATACTCAAGGCATACGCTGATTGGAGTCTTGATTTTTAGACTTCAACCAATTAGCGTATCGTGTTGGGGTATGGAGGAGTAGCCAGTCGAACTCCTCCATATAAAACCGAGTCACTTCGGCATCGCGGGACATACGATACATACAATATTCGAACATACAACCGTCAGAAGTCATACGACTACAGCATACAACAAACCGCGCTTCGAACACATACAACATACGTCTACGTTCAGAACAATCAAACATTTACGCGATACAAACAAACCAGTCGTCTAAAGCGATCAAGCGGCGGACGACAGTCGCGATCCTGCCATTTCGAGGACGCGACAAAACAACCCTCTTCACTCGAAAATCCCAATGGGCAAGTTTTGACATGCTCTTGTGGATTTTACGAGTAAGTAGGTTTAATATCATTCAACGTGCATTCAACACTTTTTGGAAGGTGACCGAAGTTTTGATTTTGCATCACCCATCGCTCGAGTGACGAACAAGTTTTCCTTCGCCCTACGAGGTAAGCGTTGTAACTCAGATATCAATACGGTCCTGAGTTCGCCTGTGCGTGGCCAGCTAAACGGACGGCAGTGCAAGACGGATTGCCTATTTTCGCGCGGTCTTTAAATGCTAATAACTAATTAGTGAAGCGTTTAACGAAATTTCGTCATTCTTGATTTTCGTCTTATCTCAACGCCCAAAATCACTCATTTCATTCCAGCCCACAGGTAGGTTAACACCCTGTATTATATTCTCCTCATAGAATGTTGTGCAGAGAATCACAATCTCGTTGTAGTAATAAAACCGTGTTGGATTACAATTGGAACTTGTACATAATCTGACTGAGAAAATTTATAAGGATAGTTGGCGACGCGAGAAATTTCACGGTCCTTAAGGACCTCCGGGGTCGAAACGATTCGACGTTGTAACGAACACGTGGTTTTTCTCTCGCGTAGCCACACTTACATCCGGAGACACAGTGTATCGACAAACCGAACCTCTCTCTCTTCGTCCAGGGAAATGCTCCCTTGTTCGATGGGAATATAGGACGAAGGATTTCGGAAAGAGGGGTCATTCGGTCTGTATAATTGTAACAGCGACATGCGACGTGCACGTTGAATAAAGTTACACGTTAACACGCAAATAGTTAATCATTTTCCCTGTCACACCCAAAGATAAATTTCCCAGTCTACGAGGAGCCTATAGAGGGAGAGTGGAATCGATAAAGGATTTAGATAAGGTCAACGCTGAGCTATAATTCTTTGGGTATTCCGTTCCGGAACACCTTTTGTTAGAAATACAATAGTTAGAAAGCAACAAACAATTATATTATCCTATTATTGGGTTTAGCCTGGACTGGTGATTCCCCAGTGGTCCTTGTCGCGTCCTCGAATGACTTGATCGCGATTGTCGTCCGCCGTGTGATCACTTTAAACGACTGTTTCTCCGAATGTGATGGTGTGAATGTACTATTTGCGAATGAATGAATGAATGAACATTTGAATACGACGTTGTGATTGTTTGTACGTTTTGAAAAGCGTTTTGTATGTCTGATTGTACGTTTGAAGCGCGTTTTGTCTGTCTGCGCGGTTTTGTCCGTATCTGTATGTGATTTGCGGTGTCGAAGTAACGCGGTTGTATATGGAGGAGTTCGACTGGCCACTCCTCCATACCTCAAGACGATACGCTAATCGGTTGAAATCGAAAAATCAATACTCTAATCAGCGTATGCCCTGAGTGCCACCAACCCTCGTTCTTGTGTCCTTAGCACGCGTTTCGAAAACGAGGGTGGGGTGAACCACACAGAGCGGGAAGATTTCCGGAATTTTGGCAACGAAGGGGAAATTTCCTCCGGACCCGTGTACCTGTCGCATGTGGGTACCAGCTGGGCGCCTTTCGGAAGTCCCTCATTTATGACACGCTCTTGGTTATTGAGGAATTACGGTGATTCGAAATTAAACTATTGTCCCTCTACGGATGTTAAAGGGATTCGAAAAAAAGGCAAAAAGGGCTAAAACTTCCTAATCCTAAAAAGTAGCATTACCGGCACGCTCGTATAAATGCCGATGGAAAACTTGCCGCAGCTGTTCAATTGGGCGGAATGAGTTTGTAATGTCATTTTTATTCATATTTGTATTGTTTATTACTACATAAATGTTTATAAATCATTTGTTTTATTAGGATTAAAGAAAGAAGAGCTTTTATTATAAAACATTTTATTTTGATCGCATGTCGCAATGGAATTGTTTCATTAAGCACACAAGTGAAGTGATTGAAACAAACTAGAAATCGCACAGTGGATCACCAATTCCTCCAACTTCATATCGAATGTAGTGGTGATCAACGATTAACTTCATAAAATTGAGGGAATGCTCTAAAGTAAGAGGTTACCGAGAACACTCTAGAGAAATATTTTATGCAAACCATGACGGATATCCCACTGTTATAAATAGAAACTGTCGTTAGAAATAGGATAAAGAAAAAAAAAGACGAACGCGCCGTAAGCGTTTCGACAGGCACAACGGCCGAATTATTGCGTATAATGTTTGCGACGGGAGCTCGTCAGTTGTCGAGGACGGCTATGATGTCCTACGCCATGACCACGTCGGGGCTCTATTCGTTCTTGAGATGTCGAGACGTAGAAGTGGTTTGTTAACGAGCGTATAATTATATTAAAGGATAATAAAGTTTTCTTCCAATCCCTTAGTTACAGCATTATTCGTTCATGATTTCACACCCACCGATCACGCTAGCCGTTTGCCTGTTTTCAGTCATTACTGTCGGATCCGATTTGCGAACATGCTGATGAGCATTCCTGTAGTCAAAGCGGAAGTATTTCCATTCAAGTGGGTCTTTCTCGCAGCCGTAATGGAAGATTTGTAGATACGATAGCATTGTCGTACACTCTTTCAGAGGAAGCATACCCGAAGATGCGATTTCACGATGAGTGATTGCCATTTCGTTCGAAATGTAAAGAAATAAAGTGGTTAGGAGATAAACTAACTCGATTATTGCGCGCCACCCGAGGAAGGATCGAGCCTAATACATCCCTTTACTTGTTACGGAGTAAATTGGTCGTGCAACAAAGACGCTTAGTATTCTCGAAGGAAATTCGCCGAAAGCGAGTGACAATGAACGATGATGCGAGGGATGATCCCGGAATGATATACGAGAGGTGTATTACCGATCAGAAATCCGAATTTCATTGAATAGTTTCGAGTGAGAGAATCTGAACTGAGAGATGAAAAATACAAGTGCATTTAAAATATTAACATGGGCACATGTATGAGTGCATTAGAGATCCAGTAATATAGGTGTTAAATTGTGCAGACCCGTGTGATTAAAGGATCTGGAGAAAGCCCGCGGAATACCGAGGGAAAACCAAGTGTTTCAGGTAGACTCGAGCTGCTCCTCTCTTTGCATGTGCATTAAAGAAAAAGGAAAAAGGAAAGCTCCGTTTCGAGAGTGACATGACCGAGAAAGGTCGTTCTCACACGGAAAACGTAGTCCTCTGCAAAATATTATTGTAGGATATATTTATAGTGTTTGTCTTCTCTAATTTATCAATTCACAAATTTCTTTAATTCTACATGGGATCATTAACAGAACAGAAGGATCTGCTCTTTAAAATGATTCTTAAAAACTGATGTGCGACTTCTTATTACGAAGTTACAGCAGTTTAAGGATAGACACTACTTTACTTGAACGAGGTCTCAGTTTTTCTTACAACTGTAAATACAAGATATTCTGACGAAGCTGAGAGAAAATTGAGGGGATAATTCCATATAACATTCTAAAACGAAAATCAAGAGTACAAAAATTTCGTTTGACACTTCGATTATTAGTTATAAGTAATTAAAAACGGGGTATTCTACGCCAGAGAGCAGGCAACCGAGGTAACATGGTAGGTGATGTTAATGGCTGCGCAGTGATGTTCTGATGAAACTCTGTGCTAATTACTAATATTAATCTTCTCTGCTCGGAAATCTCATAGGGATTGTTTTGACACGTTCTTGTGAATTCTAGTTGAGTAGCTAGGTTTAACGATAATTCAACGATTTCACTTTAAAATGTGTTACGGGATCGTTTGTGAGTTTTTGTTTCGTGAACGTGCATTTCGGTAGCTGTTCAAAGGTAAGCCGTATACCGTACGTAGTTACGTTCGAGTACCACTGCGTAGCCATCGACGTTACCTACCGTGTTGCCCTATTTGCCTGCTTTCAGGTATAAAATAGCCCGCTTGTTCAATTGCCTATAACTAATAAACAAAGTGTCAAACGAAATTCTTTTAATGTTGATTTTCGTCCTTGCGTGTCACATAGGGTTACACTTTCAATGTTCTCCCAGCTTCCTCTAAACACCCCGCTGTTACAGAGGTATAAATAGCTGTTTCCCTCTTGGAGACATATTTTTCAAACAAGAATATGTGTTTAAAAAAGTGCATTTAGAAAGAAGGTTCGGGCGACATCGCGTGTAGCGTCGCCCCTGAATTCGCGATCTCTGCCTTGTTCGTTATTAAACGCAACAGTAATCGGATAATGATTAACGGCGGATTAGCTAAACATCGGTTTGGCCTTGACTATTCTTACTCGAGGACATCGAGCTGCAAGGGCAAAAAAAATTTTAACGAGTTTCTAACGCATGATGCTCGATAAATTAGAATTGCTTTAACGCTTCGAGAAAGGGCATTTTTACATGCGAGTGAGAGAGAGAGAGCAAAATATATCCTCCGCGAGGTATTAATACTGAGTGAAAAGGAAGAGATTCCGTTTTGAAATTCCGTCTAGAATAGTTATACGAAAAAGTCGGCCGTGCCTCATTTCGTAGAAATTAAAATCGAACGAGTCACGGAGTTGAAATTTTACGGTTGAACGGTACGTGGATTTATTACGAATAATTCGTAGTTTCGTGCATCGACCAGGAAAGTCTGTGAGAGTCTAGATTTGGACGTGGTATTTTTCAATTCTAGATTCATGCGTCCCACATCCCGCAATTCCGTAACGTCGGTGAACTCATAAGTTTCTTATGGTTCACCGACATAAAATCACCTAAATTCCTCTACATATACAAGAAAGAACAGCCGACGATCTCCGGGTTTGGAGCTCGCCGGTGACGGTAATAATCACCTATGACTGTCCCGTGTATCCCTGCTGTCCCTATTCGTGAAGCATTAAGGGGATACACGCTGCACAGGATAGGGTACGTCTATCTTTAAATCCTGCCTACCAGCAGCAGGTGTATTCTAGGGGAGGATACTAGTTTCTATTCCCGTGCATCATGTGAATTCGGGGACGCCAATTCGCGCACGGGGATCTTAAAAAAGCCATAGAATACGCTCAGTCAGTGCGCGATTGAGCAACGGTCATTCCTTTCAAACTGCAATGGCTATGATACAGTTTTGCTACGGCTGTCACAGTGTAGGCCCGGGGGTACATGCACCTGAAATGCAGCAGAGTGGTCCCGGCCGCGATGCGAAAGCTATGCTGGACGCACTCTGTAGTTTATTCAGGTCCATGCAACTTGCTAACATGGGACTGCGCATTGTGTGCGTCCTTACAATACACATGCAAGGGGGACGAACGTAAAAAGACGGTGTGTGCGTTACGACAGAATCGCCTATTTCCAGGCGAGTCGAATACACACATAAGAGAGTAGATCCTCGGTGTTTACCGAAATGTGGTCTAAACACACAGACACTGTTGGATCTATGTGTGTCGAAGCATTGCGATGCTCGCACTTGATCTCTTAACAGGATTATTTACCAACATAAGAAGTCGTCGCGACACGGATTATCACCGTGTAATATCCGACGACTCGGACAACAATTTAATACGGTTCATTCATTACAGTCCAATCATAACATTAATACAGTTCATGATTGTTCACAGGTGAAGCACTTGATCACGACCAACCAGCTGGACCTCTGGGCGACTAATATAAAGAAAATATTGTTTTTGATTTTTTTATGCTTCCTTATTTGTACTTTAAATAAACGGTGTTACGGAACGGAACACCAAAAGAAATAGATCTCAGCGGTGACCTTCTCTAAATACTTTATCGATTCCACTCTCCCTCTAAAGGCTCATCGTAGACTGGAAAAATTATTTTATAAACTTTTTCAGTCAAATTACGAACAATATGATTAATTTATTCAAGCAAGAATAACTGTTTTTCTGGAAATATTCGATTAAAGCAACCAAAGTTCGCTGAACAAAACATGCACCGCTCGTGTAAGGTTAAACATTTCTTCACAACACAGTGATCAAGTACTTGTACTAATACTTCATAATATGTAATTTTCTATTTTCATTTACTCGTCAGATCGATACTAATTTAATGAGAATGCTCAAGAAAACCTTCCAAAACCATTAAGAACAAGAAATCTATGATTCAATAATCAAGTGGTCTGATTAAGAAATGAACGTTCTGCAAATGCAGGAAGTTGGTAAAGGAAATGCGAATTCTATGTCTTCACAAATTCTCGTCTAACCATCACACCTTCCGTGTAAATCTTTCGTAATGAATATTTCAGTGGTTTATGCACATTGCGCTATGCGATTGGTTTATTGATAAAGCTCTTCAGCATAGCTAATATGATTTAGCATAGCGCGTATCCTTCAACTTCTCGTTTCTACCGCGATCCTTTAGTTTGACCCATTCTCCAAGAAGAATATTCTAATTCCCAATCTTTGGTACAATATTAGAGAATGTAAAACAGAAGTTCGTATAATCGTACAGAAAACAGTCTCAATGCTTTGATAGATAACCAACCAATTAGAATTTAATGCTATTACACTACCATAATAGTAATAGTAATTTTTACATGAATGAAAGTTCAGACTTACACACCTACCTGGTTTACAAAATTCTTTAACAAAGATCGAATCATTTGAACTGACGAGTCCAAGATTGAAGTATTTCACCGAAGTACACTTTTCTGACGTTCTCTAGGACTGAGAATGTTGGCAGAATATATTGTACCGACTGCCAAACATGGTGGAAGTTCAGTTATGATGTAGGGATATCTCTCGATCGCTGGAGTAGGGAGAACTGATAAAAGTTGAGATTACAATGAGAAAGGACTACAAGCAAATAGTTAAGCCACATGCCATATCATAAGTTTACCATTTAATAGGTAGAAATTTTATTATGCAACAGGATAATGACCCTAAGCACTCATCTAAACTGCGTAAAGGGTTCTTGTTACAGAAAGGAACAGAGGAGGTTCTGAAGAACACGAATTGGCCACCACAGTCAGCAGATTTAAACCCAATTGAGCTTTTATGCTGAAAGCTCGATAGCAATATCCGATTCCACTGTCCAACATCGACGAAACACTTTTGGCAGATGCTACAAGAAGCGTGGAGGAATATAGAATTGGAAGCGATGAAGAAACTCATTGCCTTGATACCTAGTTTCGATGAAATGTGTTTTAAGGAAAGTCTGTATTTCTTTATGAAACAAGTGAAAGAAAATGTAAAAGGTCTTTCTTACTAGGTGTTTTAAGAAATATATCTTCAGTTCCTGTAAAAATGTGTAACGTTTCTTTAATATATCCTGTTTTATTTAAAACCCGTAGTGATTCCAAACTTTTAGCTGGTGGTGTACTTTTGGTGTAATTTTTTAAATTATTTTTTATAATGCAGGTATAATATTTAAAGTTTTGTTTTACACAGTTTTAAAAATCATGTCAGGCCGAATATAATAAATAAGCCGATAAGCCGATTTCTGGCGCTTATCATATCTCTTACCAGCATATCAGCGGGTGTGTTCGAAATTTCTTCTCGGATGTTGGCCTTCAGGTGTTGTATGGTTCCTGGGCGGTTGACATAAACGTGAAATTTCAAATAGCTCCACAAAAAGAAATTGCACAGTGCCAAGTCTAACAGATGCGCCCTCTGGCACGTTTTCGAGAAGCGCTGCACATGCGTTCCTCCGTAAATTAAAGTCGCGATCCGAGAGTTGGTGCAGAATCGCCAACTTCTAAAGATGATAGTGAAGGTCTTCGTGAAAAATTCGTCTGACTGAACGATTGGAGAGTCTACGAGCAGCCACATGTTTGCGTACAGAACGCTGGGGGGATCGCGGGATCGATGCCCTCACTGCCTCAATGTTCTCAGGTGTTCTAATAGGCCGAGAGACTAGAGTTTTTTGTCTTGTCACACTCGCGGTTTGTCTGAACGTAGTGACCCATTTAAGAATGGATTTGCGATCCAGGACACGGCCCAGCTGGGGTATATTGAAGTGTTTTCGGAAGGTGCGCTGGGTTGCAATCGCAGAACAATCCGTTTGAAAAGTATGACTCGACCAAAAAAGCACGCTCTTCATTGTTCCAGCGCATTGTGGGGACTGACGTGCAAAAAAATAAAACTTTAGAATCACGCCTGTCAAGTGAGATTACTCCCACCACGCTACGATCCCTAATACCTGAATGCCGTGCATTTCAAAAAAGGAAGTTATGCTGCCACACCTTGTATATGTATCTCTCAATTAGTGATTAGACCAAACGCAACATCTATATACGAATTCAAGTCTATCGCGTGGAAGCACTTTTTGTATATTTAACTGGCCGCAGAATTCAATTCACAATATTAAGCGTCGTCCAATCATGTTCTTTACCGGCCCTCTATCAGTTAAGCGGATGAAATTAACTCGGCTGAACCGAAAATTAACCGTGGGGGGGGGGGCAAGGAAATAAGGAAGATGGAGTGAGAAACAGGGATGAGAGCTCTAGGGATAAGGTCACTACTGCTTAAATAGTAAGCAATCTTGCACCAATTGAGGAGAAATTGATTTTGAACTCGATCAGTTTGAACTAGACAAGGGTAACTCGCTTCTTTGCCTACGATTGAACACCTATATAACGTTAACTGGAATTTTCCATCGTGCCCCGTCTCGTCTCTTAATGTCATTCGCCCGAGTATCTCAACATGAATAGTGATTATTAAGATACAGAAATGGTAAAAGCAAAGTTTCCTCGGATCCGCTGCCGGCAGGTAATTAAGCAGTTTATTGGGAAGATGGCGATAATGATGTAACTTATCTCGTCCGCAAATTGATCATACTCCTTTCAATGAGACGGGATAGAAGAAATAAACAAAATGTTTTCGCGATCCGTGTTACGGCAACAGTTGAGCGGTGGCTATTTTGAGCTAATTCGTAGTGATTCTTCACTGATGACCCTCATAAGCAAATCTAGACGGAATTTGATCTTGCTTTCTGATAACGGACGCACACTTGGATTCCTGTAGCCTTGACACTAATTTATATATTTTCATAAAAGCTCGGTAAATCTACTGTTGGAAATGGGGTTTAATAACTAAATAAAATGAACTCCTATTTGAAACTTTAATCTGTTTATTATATGACACGAGAAAGATGCAAACCTCACCGAACTTCAGAAGGTTTGTCATAAGACTAATAAACGCAGTGGTCGACGTAGCGGTTGAAATTGTTCTGTATCTTAATGTTTCCTTACTTTCTAAATTGCCAGATATAGCTTAGGTTCTTGGAAGAAACCCTTCTGAAAGTACTTAAGAGGAAGCTAATTTTTCGGTTAATTTTTGCTTCGTAATATTTCTTTAAATTCCAACATTTACTATGATACGTTTCTGAAAATTTACTATGATTTTTGTAAAAGATAAGAATATACTTCTTCAGGTCCTCGTGTAATTCTTAAGTTTACTTCTATGTTGCAAACAAGTACACTTTAATCGTCGGTAGTTCTAGCGTTAAGCGTGGACTCTTATTCAGAGTAGGTTAAAAAAGTGACTTCTTATTTCCTTATATTTTGAGATGCCTTTCATAAAGTTGAACGGACTACAGGCTGCAATGCAAACATTTCAAAAAAGGCCGCTTCCTTTTATAATTATAGTATGTCAAAGTATCTCAATGTTGCTACAGTCTGCGAATTTTGGTGGATCAAATGGTCTTATGTATAACCATTTTATTTACATAAAATTTATGAAATTCCTGTATCAGTGGAACGAAAACAGATCTGGGTCGAAAATAATACACTGGTTAATAAGGAGTTTTCAGTATGTTGGAGAAATAGTGCTTACACAACTCGTTTATTTATGAGCAACTTATTTAATTCAAGCACCGATTTTATAACAGTATGCTTCAAAACCGCTGAAGTTCGCGACTTTTACACATTGCATATAAATTTGTTCCACGTAACGATCTATACTTCCATTTGTGCAAGCTCATCTTGAATAACGAAATCATATTACTAGATTGTGGAGTTTTATGCATTTATCAGAAATATAAAGAAATAAAATAGTACATAATATACTATTATTTTATACTGACATAAAAATATACGAAATGTTCGAAATAAGGTTTACATTATGGTAAAAATTACGACGCGTGGCCAAAGTATTTTGTGTTCCGGTCAGATCCCGATCCCTGCCGCCTCGCATGTTACGAATATCTTCCTAATTTGGATTGCCAATGACCCGCAAACACTCATTGCGGAAGAACGCTTATTAGTTCGAGAGATATTGCGCAATTGTCGTAAAAATTACGAAAAGTTTGTGTTTATGTAACTTTTTTTCAAACTTTCTTTACTTATTTGTCAATTATTTTCAATTACTACTATACGAGGTTATTATTTTCATGTTATTTTATTCACATTGACCAAAATATCGTAATACCTGCAGTTTCTCTCGTTCGAAAAAACGTCGAATGACCACAAACTTCTCTAACGGTTGTAACAAGGCGATTTATAAGGAGCATATCGTTTCGATGTGTAATCATTGTTCAATACAGTTATTTCGTGAAACTAATTATGTTGTTTGATTGAGAGCAAACCTAAACTGTTAATTAAAGTGGTTTTTTCTTATAAATAAAGTTAATTTTGATTAATATATATGTTTTAATTGGTCGTAAAATTTACGAACGGTTAGTGAGAATGTTACTATAAATTAGGGTTAGTGAGCTAGGGTTAACATGTAAAATGAATTTATTTGTACTTCATTTCCTTCGTTATTCTTATAAGGATACGAATTTACATTAAATCTCACAATCCTTAAAGAGATGATAATGTAGGATAAACTGGGAATATTGTTGGACAACAAATAGTCCAAAAATATAAAAACAAATAGTGCTAAATAAGATTTGTACCCGATTAAAGTTACTGTAACAGCGAAATGGTGTAAACAACAACAATTTATTATTTTTAAATCTTCAGGAATGTATACAAGATCAAAACGTGCGAATTTTAGTGATTAGTTTTATAACATTCAATATGTCACGACTTTCCGACATTCAACCTGACGGCATTTCCTTTTCTAGAGAAGGTTTTCCTTTTCTAGGTAACTCTTTCAGGCCGTCTCTACGAAGTCTCATTTGAGAAGGCCCTTTTTTATGACACGTGCTTGGATATTGAGGACACACGATTGAAGCGAAAACTAAGCTATTGTCTCCCAACGAATACTAAGAGAGTAGGAAAAAGGATAAAATTGCTTATTCCTCAAAAATGGTATTACCTATATTCTTGTGTTATAAACGTGTATAGGACAACCTCCAACTCTTGTTTCGTAGGACACCATTCATTGGAGTTTTCAATTAAGATGGTGCTGTAGGTGGAGTTAGGGTGCTGAGGTTGGGTTTCTTTGACACTTTAGAACAGTTTCCGTACTATGAAAAGAGTTAAGTAAAATACCTTAAGATTAAAATAAAATGGTGTTTTAAGTAAGAAGTTAATTTTTGATAAATATGATGTTTCATTTTGATAATCAAAAGAACTCTGTCATTTTGTTAATTTATTTAACTAAATATACTGCGGTGCAAGGTTAACAAAAGATTGATCAATGGTTTATAATAAAAAATAAATAAGTCAATCTATACAAAATATAAGTACTTCAAGTTACGTATGTCGGAAATAGACGGTAGTAATCTCGCTCAGAAAGAGATGGCGTATGCTCATTATCTGTTTGACAATGTGCGAGAATGAGTGGGGAGACAAAAATAAAAGGAAGTGTTCCGTCCTATGGAACAACAGCGGGAAGTTTTCCTTGGCATATTTACGACATGAGCGTGACGGTAATGCTATTTTTGAGGACGAAGAAACCGTCGCGTATTTCTGCTTAATTTCAAATCCTCTTAACGTCCACAGAGGTACAACAGTCCTAATTTCGAGTCAACCGTATCTCCTCAATAGCCGAGCCCGTGTCGTAAATAAGGGGCTTTCAATAGACCTGGCGCCCAGCCTACCACCGCACTCGAGAGGCACATAGGGCCCAGCGGAATTTCCCCTTCGTCGCCTAGATTCGGGAAACCTTCCCGCTCCGAGTGACTTGCCCCACCCCCGTTCTCGAAACGCGTGCTAAGGGCACAGAAACGGGGGTAGGTGGTATTCAGGGCATACGCTGATTGGAGTCTTGACTTTTTGACTTTAACCAATTAGCGTATCGTCTTGAGGTATGGAGGAGTGACCAGTCGAACTCCTCCATATAAAAACGAGTCACTTCGGCGGCGAAAACTCATTCGCTAGTATAAAAAACGCATTCGCTAGTATAAAAATATATCGCTTACAACAAGTCGCAATCCGTTAACGGCACATCGATATCAAGCCATTGGCACATCGTTCGGTGCCCCTCAATAATCACAACGTACATCATTCGGCACGGTAACACGCCGCGAAGCACGTAACACCACATTGATTCAGTCGTTCAAGATTAAGTTTCCGAACGACAAGACGCAATCGGTAGAATCGGTTGCGCACAAGAAGTCTACTGATATACCCATGACACGCATTAGGAACATCCACTGTTCTGTTAGACGGGTTATCGAATTGAATCAAGACAGTCAACGAGCAAATCAAAGTAAAAGTAAAAAATCGTAATCGAACTTGATCAAGAAATAAGTAACCGTGAAATATATTTCTATTTCATCCTGTTTCGTTCTATGTCGTTCTATTCATATTTTTGTGCACACTTGGTTAGATACCTGTAAGTTAAGAGGCTTTGAGAAGTGTCTACATAATTTTTTGAGCACAAATGCTGCTAAAATATCAATAGCTTCTTAAATTTTCTTAAACAGCCCTCGGAGTTGCAACCCTTCTGTTCTTACCAAACAGATACCTGTTCTTGTCAGAACACAATATTTTCGTCATATTCTAGCTCTTAAGCATATATATATTAATTTGGCTCTAATTTGAACCAATTAATTATATCAAGTGGTTAGTATGGCGTTTCATACATGGCCGTTTCTCGTAATTAAGTTGGACCTACGAGAAACTCTGGTACGCACGGTAATGAAATCATTTCGAAATTCCAATGTCAGGAATAGCCACTTACTGTGAGAAGGGAATTTCTCTACATTGGCTTCGCACACCATACAAACGCAAAACTCCCTACTGACATATTAATTTAACTGTTAGTTAGTTACCAGGTAATTCGCTATTGCGGCAGATGAACAAAGAATTTCGCATAACAGAGCCCATCAGTCGGCTGGCTTATCATTAAGCTGTAACTAATCCAGAGTTCTAGGGGAAAATGTATTATGGAAAACAGTGAAAGCGATTTGTAGCAATGATTTGTGTGTATAGCGTAGAAGCGTATAAAAAGGAAGGAATGATGGATGCGTGGAAAACATTACCAAATACAAATTAAAATTGTCGAAACTAGATGGTAATGTTATAAAAAACTTTTTGTTTCTTGGTTTATCTGAAGTTGTTAAGCGTCCTGATTTACGAGTTTAACCTGATTTGGATGTTTTGGCATTGAACTATTTTTCATTGCCTTTTTAAATGAGGGCGAAAATTACGTTAGTGACGACCAAAATTAGTTAAGCCTCTGAGCTACTTAGTTCGAGTTTAAAACACATGTATGGGCCAGCGATTTCTGTAATTTTCTTTTGCTGTAATCCTCTCATTCATGCAACCATACCGATTCGTAAGATACGCGTAACGTTCCAGCACATACTTACAGTGAGCATGAACCTTTCTACAAATATAAGTTCGCCTATTTAAGTTTCGACTCGTCAAAACTTTAGAAGCTCAAGAACAATTATCCTTACAGCCGCCAGTAACTGCAATCAAACATGATCATCGATACTTAATTCAAATGACACTTGATGGAACTGTTGAAGCCATTTTTGATACAGCTTTGTCTGCTTTGCGGAAGCTCATCGCCCCTAATATGTATATAAGACAAATGAGTTGAGGAATTGTTTGACCGACCACAAGGTCTGACAAGGTTTAGCGATAGGTTGTTTAATCTGTTCAGCACATTTTGTATTGTATTCAACGCGTTAAACTGCTTTCCTCCAAATCCTAATAACATGGAGATTCGAAAGGTTCCGAAGACTCGCCGCGTGATGATTTTTTGAGTAAATAAACCACATTCCACTGCATGGTATTTTCACCAGTAAAATATTTAGAACTTTCTGATAAATTATTCTTATTACAAGATTTATTTATTTATTTCAACATGACTTCAATGTTCTACTCTTGGTTGCAATTTCGAATGTTGATAGCTTAAGGAGAGGTTACGTGAGCATCATCGCAAAATTTCGTTAATAAATTTTAATAGGTGGACAAATATGCAAATCGATACTAATAACAAGTGAAGTTTCAAAACGCGTGGATATTAATTAAAATAATACCGTGACTTGTGAAACCGAGCAAATATTACTATCTCTACTTAATTCAGATGGAATCGCTGCACTAATTAATTTAAAAATATGTATCGGTAACTCAATTTTACATAGTTTTAATCAAAAAAGCTGTACCAAATCAATTACAATACTATCCATTATGAGCAAAAAACTTCAATTCATGTACGATTAAATGGTACTTACATAATATACTAGGTTAACAGTAAGCCTTATCGATTATACTAATTTACTTATACCCAACTAATTGTCAACCACAGAAAAATCCGTGAGCTCGATAGATTATTTATTCGTGTCTCCCATCCCCTAAGTTCTATTTCCCAGTGACGTTCCTTCAACTGATCCGGATAACGCCTCTACTTTTAAGACCGATTACACGCGCGAGTTAAACGTGAAACTCAGTGACGCAAGAATGAACACGCAGCCAGACACATTCAAATATTGTCTAAGTTATATTAACCGCTACATCCTGTATTACAGTCCGATCACGAAGAACAAACTAGGTACCGTCCTACGAAGTGTCTCGACGCACGTCGAAATAAACGGTATTGATAAATTACAATTTCAATTTCAATTTCGTACGAATGAAGGTATAAGAGAAAAATGGGAAGGAACAGTTAGTGGACGAAAATCAGGACTTCAAGGTGATGCTTCAATAATGGTTCTCGACCAAATATGGTTTATTAACTGCATTCTTCAGACTGGCCGTTAGCCGTTTTCATTTCTACATCGGCCTTCGCGTTCTCACGGGTGGGCCAGTTCGTTGCCCTCGCTTACGTTTATTATTGTAGAATCGTAGTTTTAGCATATTTGAAGGAACGTAATTTTTAGGACCGTAACCGGGAAAATGAAAATAAGGGTGGCTAGCTGAAAGCCGTTAGGGACGAACAACCTACCGATGAGTCCGCAATATTTTGGTGAGCATATCGTGGAAGAACGTGTCTGTGTGATGGGAGAGGAGAAATCTAGGAATGGAAAAAGGGATCAGAGTTAACGAAAAGCCGACTTGTAGGGTTGGACTGAGAGTCATTAGAGTTGTACCAAAAGTTGAACAGAGCTGATCAGAGAGTCGTGTCGAGAATTGTGGGTAGAGCTGTTACATTTATTGTTGGGAATTTCTGTATACCGTATACTTTTGCTATCGACCACATTTATAATATTCAGTCTAATAATCATAAGATATTTTCTACATTATTTTAACTGAAAATGTTTAAATTTGTCTCTTTACGCTTACAAAGGCTTCACACTTTCTGGGAATACGTTCCACTCCTGCAGCAGTAATGGAGCAGAATGGTCGCCGTAACGAGAATGTACACTTCAGTTACACAATGTTGCGCTGCCTGACGTAAACTGAGCGCCCCGAAGCCGCTGAAACCGATTAACACGTTCGCGACGGGGCCTGAATTCACTGGCCGCACCGTGGGACGGACCTGTTTTTCGTACTCGATGGTGCACGCGGCAATGATTCATGTACCACCGGTGGCTCATCCCGCACGATGGGACAATTCTCTATGTACCACCTAATTTGGTGGTACTAGCTAATTTGGGCAATCTTTAGCTGCTAATAACTAATTAACGAAGCATTTAACGAAATTTCGTCACTCTTGATTTTCGTCTTATTTTAACGTCTAGAACCCCCCATTTCATTTCGGCCCAGAGGTAGATTAACACCCTGTATATGTAGAAGGCCGACACACATTTGTTAGAATAAACGGAAGCCATGAATTATAGAGCAGTACTTATGTCCTTTGATTCTGCATTCATGTATCTCACTTGGCCCGAAGTCACACAAGCGTCTTTTTGACGGATGCCGTTGTGCTTTTCTTTTTCTTTCATCCCAATAAGAAAAAGGAAAACTCACGTAACTTTAGACTTATATGCATGTCTTAAGTACAAATTATATCGTGATGTTAAGTACTTATGTTGATAAATTATCGATGACAACTCATGCAGCGATGATAAGCGAACTTCACGGCACTCTTCTGTATAATGATAATTTTATAATTTCAAACCTTTGTCTCTGAGAATGAGTAGGCTGATTTTACTTGTAGTTTCAGGGTTATCTTAGTCAAAGCATTTTAGTAGCAGTCGTAGTTATAAACTGTTCACCTAATAAAGTATCTCTGGTTAGGATGCTGTGTGTTTCGAATCTCTAGCTTGTGAAAGCCATTCTTCAAAGATACAATTTCATCGTCGCAACGTTGAACCTATTCTCCACCATGGTTACAGCAACTTCGTACTTCCATTTATATTGTATCTATTATTTCACATCATAGTGAAGCCTGTTTCGTCTGCACACAATAACAATAGATGTTCAGGTTTAAATGAATTAAGATTAATCAATGGTGTTGATAATTTATATTCGTATAATATAAAGACGTCCATACGTTTGTGTAAGAAAAGCAGCTTAGTTTATTTATATAAAGGTTAGAGATACGAAATATTTATTGCAAACTTAATTGACGTAGTATCTGGCTTAAATGGTAACGCAATTTCAAGCAGTCTTCTTAAGTGATTTATATTGAGCGAAGAAAGTTCTGAATATAATCATCGTAACATTCAAATAAAATAAATTCTGTAAAACTCAAAATACAAAAATTCACTGCAACACGGGTTCCACTTTTAAGACCTCGGTTCGAAAAAGTACTTATTGTTAGTATGAGAAAAAATAATAAGTATGTGATGTAATGTTATAGTTCTTTTTCGAAAGCATTCCAGCAAGATGGCTCCCTTGAAACTTGGAGCACCGAAGCCCTTGTTTGCCAGAAATAAAGCGGAAAACAGTTTAAGCTGTCTTACATTCTAATCTCGAAACCCAGACTCAAACAAAATCCTTCGTTTCAGAACATTAACTTCTGCTCTTATTCTCATTATCGCACAAATTACTGCCGAGTAATTTCATGCATCTGTCTTTACCTTTGGCAGAGTCAGACGATTTCAATTCTCGAAACATTGAAGTATTAGAGCACATAAATCGAAAGCAGTATGCCGACTCGTGAAACAGTTAAGTGACGCGGAAGCTCCCGTCGTAAGAACCTCGCCGAATTACTGGAGGAAAAGCGGATTACGGGGCGGAAAGGGAATTGTGGCTTCAATGTAACAGAAAAAATACGTTGGCTCAAGTATTCATGCCGGATGCACAACAATAGTTACAATGAGGAACGGGAGGAAGTAGTGGGAAACATGTGCGAAAACATGAAGCTAGATCTATTATCCGTCCAACGAGACGAGACTGTCAATAAGGCAACTGTACATGATCAACCCATGAGTAGGACATGGAAGGCATAAATGAATAGCAAGCTGATTTCTTGAATCTGCTCTGAATAATAGTTTACATTTGCAGTCAAAGAGACCCAAACGATACGCCCCTTATTTCATACATTCAGATAGTATGGCGAAGCTTAAACTTCGAACTAAGCTTCGTTGTGAAGACCGTCGATAATGGAGGTAATGGATACTAAACCGTTTCTCACCGTTTCTCGGAAATAATAGATAAACATAAATATGTATAAATACGTTGTCTAAGTATTTCGCACTACAACCTTACTAAACTGATTTATTATAGAAATGATCAATTCATACAACGCAGCATTTTGGTCAATGAGCATGACGATGTGAGACAGTCAGTCTCAGCGACTGACAAGTGAACATCGTGTCGTAGTCAACGATTTAAACCGACTATCTGACTTAAATTACGCTCATTAAATACGTACACGTCGACTAGGGTTGCTGAACGAATTTCAGCAGAAGCTAAAAGTCATGGTGAGTGTTTAAAATCTGACTAAGAAAATTTTATATGCCAATAAATATTTTCCCTAGTCTTCGAATCGCCGGGAGAGGGAGAGTGGTATCGACAAAGGTTAAGAACTGTCAACGCTGAGTTTTATTTATATTGGTGTTCCAGTACGGAACACAGTTTATTTTTAGAGTACAAATCAAAAAGAAGAGTTTTAATTCGATGTTTAACCTCCCGATGTTCTTAGCCTGGCCTCGTTGACTTTGAACGGTCCGGCTTGTCGGGGCTGGTCAGGGTGTTCACCTGTGAACAATTGTGGACTGTATTAGATTAAGATAGTAAATATTTATTATTTCCAGGTCCGAATCGTCGGCTTATTGCACGGCATTAAGCCGTGTCGCGACGATTTCTTGCGGCGGCAATTAATCCTGTTAAGAGATTAGTGTTGAGCATCGCAATGCCTCAACACATATAGATCCGACGCGTCGGTGTGATTAGATCACGTCTCGATAAATACCGAGGATCTACTCTCTCATGTGTGTATTCGACTCGCCTGATACATAGACGATTCTATCGTAATACACACAACGTCTTCTTTCCGTTCGTTTCCCTTGCGCGTGTGTTGTAAGTACACACGCAATGCGTAGTCCCATGTAGGCCAGGTACATGGACCTGCAGAAACTGCAGAGCGCCTCCAGTATTGCATTCGCAGAGCGGCTGGGGCTACTCTGCAATGTTTCTACATTATGGGTGCATGCCCGGCCGGGGCTACACTGCGACAGGCGTAGCTCAGTAGCATCTTAGCCATTGCAGTTTTGAAGAAACGACCGCAGCTCAATCGTGCACAGATTGAGCGTATTCTATGGCTTTTACAAGATCTCCGTGCGTGAACGGGCGTACCCATGTTCACTTGATTGCAACGAGAATAGGAAGTAGTATCCTCCCCTAGAATACACCTGCTGATGGTAGGCAGGTTTTAAAGAAAGACGTACCCTATTCTGTGGACGTGCATCCCCTTAATGCTTCACAGGGTCGGACAGCAGGGATACACGTGACAGCGATAGGTGATTATTGCCGTCTTCGTCGAGCTCCGAAAGTCGGAGATCATCGACTGTTCTCTCCTCTTGACCAGAGGAATCCAGGTGTGATTATTGTCGGTGAACCAGATGCTACTCATGTTTGTTCACCGACGTCACGGAGCTACAGGATGCAAAGTGCTTGAATCTAGAATTGGAGAAAGCCACGTCCAATTCTAGAGTCTCCCGTACGTGTGACAGATGCACGTAACCACCAAAATCGTAACGTTAACGTACCTTAACTCGAGACAAACTTTACTCCGTGATTCTTTCCGTTTTAACGACTAAAATATATCAGTCTTCGCGAGGCGAAATTTCTAAACGGAATGCTACTTCGTTTGCGTGCACTCGGTATTTAATACCACGCAGACGAAGTATGTCTTTCTCTCTCACTCGCATATAAACGCCCTTTCTCAAAACGTTAGTTGAAAGTTCAAATTTGACGAGCTACGGACGTTAGGGGCTCGTTAAACATCTTTTTTCTGCCTTGCGACTCGGTTTCGTCGAGCAACAAAAGCCAAGGCCGCGTCGATGTTGACCGAATCTGCCGTTAAACATTACTCGATTACCGTTGCGTTTGATAATGTACAACTCAGAGGTCGCGAATCCAGGGGCGTCGCTATGCGCGATATCGCCCGAACCTCTTTCCGAAATGTACCTTTTTTAACAGTGAGTCAAAAACAGCTCTTTGTCGGTGACTTCAAAGCCTGTGATATGTGTTCTAATGACGTAGACAGGGACTCTGATGCATGTGTAAGAATACTGAATTTGTTGCAAAACATCTATAT
>JAOPTO010001340.1:27591-62085 GCA_033822845.1 Tetrapedia diversipes
CATCAGTAAGATGGAGGGGACACGTTATATCTATCCGTTATACTGCGTTTTGCCTGAATCCATGCTTTCCCATCAGGAGGACATGGGGATGGAGGAAATAGCACGTTATATCTGTACTTTATACTGCGTTTTGCCTGAATCCACGCTTTCTCATCGGGAGAACATAAGTATGAAGTAGGTGACACGTTAGATCAATGCGTTATACTGCGTTCTGCATGAATCTACGGTTTCCCATCGGGAGAACATCAGTAAGAAGGAGATGGCACGGTATATCTGGGCCTTATACTCTGTTTCGCCTGAATTCAGGCTACCGCGCCGGGAGAACATCAGCATGACAGATGTTGCACTTTATATCTATGCCTTACACCGCGTTTTGCTTAAATTCACATCCCTGTGTCAGGAGTACACCAGTTTGAAGGGGGAGGCACGTTATATAAATGCCACATATTGTGTTTTGCCAGAATGTATGCTATGTCATGGAGGTAACATGAGTATGAAAGTGGGAACATGTTATATCTATGTCTCGCATTGCGTTTTGCATATATGTACGACCCTGTGTCAGAAGAACATCAGATTGAGGGAGTTGACACTTTATATCTATGCCATATATTGCGATTTGCCAGAATCCACGACCCCGTGTCAGGAGAACATCGGTTTGAAGGAGGTGGCACGTTATATCTTTGCTTTATAGAGTGTTTTTCAGGAATCTACGGTTTCCCATCGGGAGAACATCAGTATGAAGGGTGTGGCGCGATAGATCTAGGTCTCGTAATGCGGTTCACCTAAATTAACGACCCTGTTTCAGGAGAACATCGGTTTGATGACGGTGTCACGGTATATCTATGCCTTATATAGCGTTTCACCTGAATCCGCGCTTTCGCACCGGGAGAACATCAGTATGAAGGAGGTGGGGCGTTATATATAAGTCTTATAATGCGGTTTGTCTAAATTCACGACCCTGTGTCAGGAGAACATCAGTTTGAAGGAGGAGGGATTTTATATCTTTGCCTTATAGCGCGTTCTGCTCGAATCCACGTCCCGGTGTCGTGAGATCATCAGATTGAATGAGGTGGCACGATATATCTATGTTTTATACAGCGACTAGTCTGAATCTACGCTTCCCCATCGGTAGAACATGAGTATGAAGGATGTGGTACGTTATATCTATACTTTATACCTCGGCTAGTCTCAATCTACGCCTTCCAATCGGGAGAACATTATTATGAAGCACGTACCAAAACATTATATTCAGAGGGATACTTGAATTTATTGGTTTGGTTCAGGTAGCTAAATGAAAATGTAGGTTATCTTCGTGACGATACTCGAAACTACGGGTTAGGGGTTTATCGATGACAAAAAATAAATCCTTCCCTGCGAAGTTTCGTGTTATTTTTAAGTAGATAAAAGAAAATGAATGTTATGTTCGTGTCGATACTTGATATTACTGGTTATGAGGGTATAGGTGGCCCAAAATATCTTATCCTACGGAATTTCGGGTTATGTTCGGGTATATATATGAAGATATATGTCTTGTTCGGGTTGATACTGGATATTACCGGTTAGGAGTGTGTAGATGTCTCAAAGGACATGTATCGCTTGCGGAATTATGGGTTACGTTAGGGTAGATAAATAAAAGTATATGTTATGTTCGGGTCGATAATCGGTATTAATGGCTAGGGGTGTATAGATGGCTCAAAAGACATGTCTAGCTTGCGAAAATACGGGTTATGTTCTGGTAGATATATGAAAATAAAGGTTACGTTCGTGTTGGTACTCGATATTACAGGTTAGGAAGTATAGATGGCTCAAAGGACATGTTTAGCTTGCGAAAATACGGGTTATGCTAGAGTAGATATATGAAACTATGGGGTGGGTTGTGGTAGTTATATGAAATTATTGGTTAGGTTCGGGTCAGCACTGGAACTTACAGGTTAGGTTCAGTAAGATACTTGAATTTATTGGTTATGTTCAGGTAGATAAGTGAAAATATAGGTTACGTCCGGGTAGACACTGGATATTGCTGGTTAGGAGTGTATAGATGGCTCACAATACACGCTTGGCTTGCGAAAATGCGAGTTATGTGCAAGAAGGTAAATGAAAATATAGGTCATGTTCGGGTAGATACTCGATATTACTGGCTAGCGGGCTATAGACGGCCCAAAACAAATGTTTACCTGCGAAATTCCGTGTTGTGTTCGGATAGATAAATGAAAAAATGTGAGGATCCTCACGAACTGTCCGCAGAGAGCGACCTTCCGGCTCACTTCTCCCCAAAAATCTAAAACAAATGAGCGGTTGCCCTGTTGCCGATTGCTCGACATACAGTTCAACCAGCCATCGTTCCTCTCCGCAGACAATGTCGCATCTCTTACAGTTCGGCCATCCTGACCACATGGTCGTCCTCGACCATAGTTTTATTCAGGGTCTTCTTCTTGATAATTTGTTGCCGATTCACACTCACTGTCACTTATCCATAACTTCATTCTATCCGGACTAAACACACCAGAAAAAGGTTTCGCAGTTAATTGAAATCCTTCGATGTCCTTAACTAGATATCTGTCCATTCTTAATACTTTATCTATGACATAAGGTCCTTTATATTTCGGTAAAAGTTTTTGATTCACGCCCTGTGTCGTAATTACATTCTTAATCATAACATAATCTCCAACTTTATATACATATGGCTTCTTATGCCTCTTATCAAATACACACTTATTATACTCCTGTAACATACGGTTCTGTACAATAGCAGATTTTCTCAGCTTATCTCTATCTACATCGGTTGCACTATAAATACGAAAATATTCTCGAAGGTTATCATCCGAGAATACGTATTACAAATAGCCAAATAAAAGTAAACTCGGTTCAGTTCCTATTGCTTTATGATGCGTATTATTTAATGTAAATTGAGCTTTCGTTAAGGCTTTTAACCAGGAGTCTCCAGAAGATAGTTTCGCTAAAATGGACCTTAAAAATCTATTAACGCGTTCTACCTGCCCATTACTTCTGGGTGTTGCTGTTGCTACTTTTACATGCTGGATTTTTAATTCAGATAGAAATTCGCTAAAGTCGCCAGAGGTAAACGCGCTACCTCTGTCCGACACAATGCGCACGCAAGGACCAAAATGATGAAAATATTGCTTCAAACAAACTATAACTTCCTTTAGAGCTGTAGATTTCACCGCATATAGCATAACATATTTTGTAAACGCATCAACAACAATAAAAATATATTTAAAACCATGTTCGACTTTCTCTAGCGGATCAACGTGTAACGTTTGAAGAGGTTTAGTTCCTTTATCATAAATATGAAGTACTCCTTCTACTTTCTCGGTTGGAACTGAATAAGTTAGGCAAGTAACACAATTAGTGATATAATCCTTAACTAGTAAATGCATGTTAGGGAACCAATATGTCTTAGTAATTAATTCGATTGTTTTATCAACCCCTACATGACCAACGTCGTCATGACAAATCTGAATTACGTTATTGAACATGGCCTCCGGTACAAACAATAATATTTTATCGCCGTGCTTCTTATAAACAACGCCGTTTCGTAATTCAAACTTAGCACTTCCGCCAATCTCAAGTTCTTTATGTAATTTCTTAATTGTTGAATCTTTCAATTGTTTATAAACTAATATTTGTTCAAATGACAGAGGTTCGATTACTAATACGTTTCGACTTAATGCATCTACGTGACGCATCTGATCCGCTGTACGATGCTCTATTTCATAATCATAATTTTGTAATATCAAACACCATCGATTAATGCGAGGATTAATGTCTTTTTTACCTAATGCTAATTTTACTGCGTTACAATCCGTTACTATAGTGAAGTGAATCCCTTGAAGGTATATACGAAACCGTCCTATTGCGTAAATAATGGCCAGTGTCTCTAATTCGTAACTATGATAACGATTTTCGGTGTCTGTCGTTCGTCTGATAAAATACATTACAGGATACATACATTTATCGCGTTGTAGTTGTAATAAAATAGCACCATATCCATACCAACTAGCATCCGTATGCAGCTCTGTAGCCGTGTTTGGATTATAAAACGCTAATATCGGTCGGTCTACTAACATATTTCGCAACGATTCAAATGCATTTAATTCTTCCGCCCCGAATTTAAATGCCACTCCTTTTCTAATAAGATTGTACAGTGGTCTTGCAATTCGGGCAAAATTAGGTACAAACTTCCTGAAATAGCTTGTTAATCCCAAAAAACTTTGAACTTGTCATACTGTTTTAGGTTGCGGAAAATCTTGTATGGTCTTAACATTTGCCTTATTCGGTACAATCCCATTTCTATCGACATTATATCCTAAATATTCGATTTTCTGCTGGAGAAATTTGCATTTACTGAATTTTAATTCTAAATTATACCGGCCCAACAGTTTCAAAACTTCTTTCAAAATTTCTAAATTTTCATTAATGTCTTTAGTGGCGATTCGAATATCATCCAAATACAGTAAAACTTTTCCTGATTCCAGTAGTGATCTAAATATTAAATTGATAAATCGTTGAAAAGCTGCCGGTGCATTTGCAAGTCCAAACGGCATTTTCAAATATTCAAATTGTCCATCGGGCGTAACGAATGAAGTAAATCTTATTGAGTGACTAGCAATAGGAATATGATGAAATCCATCTTTCAAATCCAAACTCGTGAAATAGGCACTATTAAAGAGTCTAACAATTTGATCTTCTATCAGTGGAAGGGGGTATCTATCTTTCACTGTAATTTTGTTCAATGTCCTATAGTCCACGCAAAGTCTGCAAGTACTATCCTTTTTCTTTACCAGGACAATTGAACTGCTAAAATCTGAATTGCTCGGTCTAATAATCCCTCGAAACAATAAATCGTTAATAATCTTTCGAACTTCTACCTTTTCGTGCCAAGACAATCTTCGAGGCGAAAAATAGAAAGGTTTACTACTGTCAGTAAGTTTAATTTGGAATTTATAATCTATCGGTTCGGTTCTATGTTCTGAGTTTACATGATTACTCATTAATTCCATTAAACTTTGTTTAACTTCAACGGAAAGGGATGCACCTAAATTTTCGTTGACTATGTCTAATTTGTCTTTCGTTTCTATGGCCTCGATATTTAATATCTCGTATCTATGATTTTTATCATAATAAATATGTACTACTTTACTAAGAACAACTGTTATCCCTGTCCTGATCGTGAATTCACGTCTTAACAAAGCGCTGTACGTCGTTGTCGAGTCAGGCACAACCATGAATCTTACTTCAAAAATATCATTCGGTAACAATTGTAACTTAATTTTAACGGTTACATACCCTATAATAGATAACGGTGATTGGTTTACACCTCCATAATTAAAATTCTGCGTACCTTGCACTAATTCATATTTGCCAAAATGTTGCTAAATGTCTTATACGTCATAAGGTTTATGGCACTACCTGAGTCCACTAACGCCTCGACAAAATAATTTTCCTCCTTTTCTTCCGTTAGCAGAACACAGTAGTCTCGAGATAGTCCCTATAGTGGTGAAT
Source organism: Tetrapedia diversipes (assembly GCA_033822845.1). Classification (NCBI taxonomy): domain Eukaryota; kingdom Metazoa; phylum Arthropoda; class Insecta; order Hymenoptera; family Apidae; genus Tetrapedia; species Tetrapedia diversipes. The sequence continues at coordinate 33,115 of JAOPTO010001340.1, forward strand.
ACCTTCGCTGTCCGTCGGCTGTGAAATCCTGCGGCCTATCAATCAACGACACGCTTGTTGACTTCGGCGTCTCCGTTCGCGATGTCTTTGGACACTTTTGATAGCCATGTCCTTGTTCGCCACAAGAGGAGCAAGATCCGCGCTCTCTCTTCGGTTTCGAACAAGAGCTTGCCAGATGTCCCTCTATATTACAATTGAAACACCGTCGTGTAGGCTGCGGTTGGTTCACTGCATTCGTATTGCCACTAGATCTATGGGTCATCATGATCCTTCTGTCTGCAACGATGTTCTTCTTCACGTGGGGCTTCAATGTTATATTTTCAAATGCTTTCAACATTTCAGACGGTCCCCTAAAGCGATGCAATCTTGCTTGACTTTGTAGTTGGTCATCTGGAATCCCGTCGATCATATAATTGATTAGCTCACCTTCGTCAATATCAACTTTATTAGCCAGAATCATCTTGTCATGATGATATTCGTTAAATTCTTTTGCACTCTCCACACTCTTGCTTCAAATTTTCTGCGCAGCATTAATTTATTTTGGCGATGATCAAACATTTTTCTCACATTCGCCAACAGGGTTTCAACACTCATTTCTATATGTTGAGGTTTCGAGTGTAGCCATTCCAATGATTTTCCTTTCAGCTTCGTAGCGATGAGAATCTTTACGGATTTTTCATCCAAGTCATAATTATCTCTTAACAGTGTTAAGGATTTTTCCCACACTGACACGGTATCGCTAGAACCATCAAAATCACTTAGCATATCACCCACCGCTCTCATATTCACATTCGGTCCATAACTTGCACTTCGTACCGACTGGCGTGAATTCCTTAAAATTTCATTTTCTCGTCCCATCAAATCCATTTCTCGTTATAAAAGACCCCTCTCCCGTCGGACGAATTCTAACTCTCTCGCGAACTGGCTTGAATCGGATTGGCTCTCGAACGTTTCCGTCGCACTTGTTTCCTGACACTCGCTGCCGTTATCGTTTGCCAAGACCATCCAGGTGCCTTCGGGATCAGCGGCATTTAGCCTTGTTAAGAGATCGTTCTTCGATCCCGACATCGGTAGATCCAGACGTTTCAAGCACTGCTTCAGTTGCGGAATTGTAAAGTTTTGACTCATTTTCGCTTTATAGCCTGCCTTAAAGTGCACAAAACTACACACGTAAACACGTAAACACGTAAACAATGTACCAAAAAAAATGTCATAAACGAAATTCACTCTTTTGCGTGAAACAAAACGAATTCGCGTATCCTTACTGAATCCGAATCCCACTTCTGACAAATTGTGAGGATCGTCAGGAACTGCCCTCAGAGAGCGACCTTCCGGCTCACTTCTCTCCAAAAATCTAAAACAAATGAGCGGTTGCCCTGTTGCCGATTGCTCGACATACAGCTCAACCAGCTATCGTACCTCTCCGCATACAATATCGCATCTCTTACAAATATAGGTTATGTTCGGTTAAATTCCCGATAATACTGGTTATTAGTGTATAGATCGCACAAAAGACATGTTTTGCTTGCGAAATTACGGGTTATGTTCTGGTAGCATTATGTAATTATAGGGTAGGTTGTGTTGGATGTCTGAAATTCTATGTTCGGTTCGAGTCAGCTCTTGAAGTTACAGGATAGGTTTAGGAAAATAGTTGAATTTATTGGATATGTTCAGGTAGATAGGTGAGAATATATGTTACGTTCGGGTAGATACTCGATATTACTGGTTATTAGTGTATAGATGGCTCAAAGGACATGTTTTGCTTGCGGAATTACGGGTTATGTTCGCGTAGATATAAGAAATTATATAGTAGGTTGCGGTAGATATACGAAATTATTGGTTAGGTTCTGGAAGATACTTGAATCTACTGGTTCTGTTCAGGTAGATATGTGAAAATATAGGTTATGTTAGGGTAGATAAATGAAATTATATGGTAGGTTGCGCAGATATACGAAATTATTGGTTAGTCTCAGGAAGGTACTTGAATTTGCTGGTTATGTTCAGGTAGATAGGTGAAAATATAGGTTTTTTTGAGGTAGATAAATGGAAATATAGGTAGGGTTCGGGTAGATAAATGATGTTATAGGGTAGGTTGCGGTAGATATGCGAAATTATTGCTTAGGTTCAGGAAGGTACTTGAATTTACTGCTTATGTTCAGGTGGATAGGTGAGAATATAGGTTATATTCGGGTAGATAGCTGAAAATATAGGTAATGTTCGGGTAGATAAATGATACTACATGGAAGGTTGCGGCAGATATACGAAATTATTGGTTGTGTTCAGGAAGGTGCTTGAATCTACTGGTTATGATCAGGTAGACCGGTGAAAATATAGGTTATGTTAGGGTAGATAACTGGAAATATGGGTAAAGTTCGGGTAGATAAATTAAATTATAGGTTAGGTTGCGGTAGATATACGGAATTATTGGTTAGGTTCAGGAAGGTGTTTGAATCTACTGGTTATGTTCAGGTAGATAGGTGAAAATATAGGTTATGTTAGGGTAGATAAATGATATTAATGGGTATGTTGCGGTAGATATACGAAATTATTGGTTAGGCACTGGAAGGTACTTGAATTTACTGGTTATCTTCGGGTAGATAAGCGAAAACGTAGGTTATGTTCGGGTAGATAACTGAAAATATAGGTAATGTTCCGGTAGATAAATGACACTATATGGTAGGTTGCGGTGGATATACGAAATTACTGGTTAGGTTCAGGAAAGTATCTGAATTTACTGGTTATGTTCAGGTAGATAGGGGAGAATATAGGTTATGTTCTGGTAGATACTCGATATTACTAGCTAGGAGTGTACAGATGGCTCAAAGGATATGTTTTGCTTACGGAATTACGAGATATGTTCTGGTAGTTGTATGAAATCATAGGGTAGGTTGAGGTAGATATACGAAATTATTGGTTAGGTTCTGGATGAAACTTGAATTTACTGGCTATGTTCAGGTAGATAAGTGAAAACGTAGGTTATGTTCGGGTAGATAACTGAAAATATAGGTAATGTTCGGGTAGATAAATGAAATTATATGGTAGCTTGCGGTAGATATACGGAATTATTGGTTATTCTCAGGAAGGAACTTGAATTTGCTGGTTATGTTCAGGTAGATAGGTGAAAATATAGGTTTTGTTGAGGTAGAGAAATGAAAATATAGGTAGTGTTCGGGCAGATAAATGACATTATTGGGTAGGTTGCGGTAGATATACGAAACTATTGGTTAGGTTCAGAAAGGTACTTGAATTTACTGGGTATGTGCATGTAGATAAGTGAAAATATAGGTTATCTTAGGGTAAATAAATGATATTATAGGGTAGGTTGCGGTAGATATACGAAACTATTGGTTAGGTTCAGGAAGGCACTTGATTCTACTGGTTATGTTCAGTTAGATAGGTGAGCATATAGGTTATGTTCGGGTAGATAACTGAAAATATAGGTAATGTTCGGGTAACTAAATGAAATTGTAGGGTAGCTTGCGGTAGATATACGGAATTATTGGCTAGGTTCAGGAAAGTACTTGAATCCACGGGTTATGTTCAGGTAGATAGGTGAAAATATAGGTTATCGTATTGTAGATAAATGAAATTACAGGGTATGTTGCGGTAGATATACGAAATTATTGTTTAGGTTCAGGAAGGTACATTGTTCGAAATTTGACTAAGGAAATTTCTATATTACTGAAATAGTTTCCCTAATCCTCGAGTAAGCCGGGAGAGGGAGAGTGGTATCGATAAAGTCTAATAAGTTGTCTACGCTGAGCTCCGTTTATATTGGTGTTCCAGCTCGGAACACCGTTTATTTGGATTATACAAGTTAGAAAGAGCAGATATAAATTTATTTTTCCTCCCGATGTATTGGCCTGGCTTGGTTGGTACCCAACGGTCCGGCTCGTCGGGTAGGTCAGGATCTCACCTGCGAACAATTGTGGACTGTATGGTTTTAAAAATCAATGTTTATTATTTTTCTAGCCCGTATCGTCGGCTTATTGCACGGCGTTCAGCCGTGTCGCGACGATTTTGTGCGACGGTTTGGTAATCCCGTTAAGAGAGTAAGTGTTGAGCATCACGATGCTACAACACATATAGACCCGACAGGTCTGTGTGTTTTTGACCGCGTCGCGGTAAACACCGAGGGTCTACTCTCTTATGTGTGTATGCGGCTCGCCTATGAAATAGACGATTCCATCGCAATACACACAACGTCTTCTTCCGTTCGTTCCCCTTGCGTGTGTGTTGTAAGTACACACGCAATGCGTAGTCCCATGAAGGCCTGGTACATGGACCTGCAGAAACTGCAGAGTGCCTCCAGTGTAGCAATCTCATAGCCGCTGGGGCCTCTGTGCATTGTTTCTACAGTATTGGTGCATGCACTCCCGGACCTACACTGCGTCAGGCGTAGCCATTGCATCATAGCCCCTGCAGCTGTAAAGGAACAACCGTTGCTTCGATCCACAGATCGAGCGTATTCTGTGACTTTTTCAAGACCCCCGTGCGTGAATTCCACCTTCACATGATGCACGGGAGCAGGAGAAATCCTCCACTAGAATACACCTGCTGTTCGTGGGCAGGATTTTAAGAAAGACGTACGCCATTCTGTGGGCGTGCATCCCCTAATGCTTCACAAGGGGTAAGGACAGCAGAGATGCACGGGACAGAATAGTTGATTGTTACCGCCTTGGTCGAGCTCTGAAAATCGGAGATCATCGACTGTTCTTTCCTCTTTTCCAGAGGAATTCAGGTGCTTGTGTCAGTGGCCCATAAGAACTTTATGGGTGTCCACCGATGTCACGGAGCTGCGGAACGCGAAACGCACGAATCACATAATTAAACGCCAACCGCGTTTAATTATAAATTCTTCCGCTTTTTCGATCGATGCGCGAGATCACTATCATCGCAAACGACACGTACTTTTCGACCGAACAAACTTCACTCCGTGACCGTTCCGTTTGATTTCGAGACTTCTTTTCGCGGCAACTCCACGCAGTATACACTTCGAAAATTTACAACGGAATCTCTCTTCGTTCGTGAGCGCACGGTATTTAATACCTCATGGACGAAGCTTCTTTCTCTCTCACTCTCATGCGTAATCGCCCCTTCTCATTTCGTTATTTTCAATTTGAATTAATCGAATAACAGGCGTTAGAGTCTCGACAAACATCTTTTTTGGACCTTGTGGTTCAATGCCCTCGCGCTGGCAGACAAGGCCAAGGCGATGTTTACCGAAATCCGCCGGTTGAAGTTACCCGATTATTGATATTTTTAATAACGGTAGAATTAGAGGTCGCGAATCCAGGGGCGTCGCTATGTGCGATATTGCCCGAACCTCTTTCCGAAATGCACTTTTTTAAACATACATGTATCTACTCGTTATGCTCAGTTAGATAGGTGGAAATATAGGTTATATTAGGGTAGATAAATGAAATTATATATTAGGTTGCCCAGATATACGAAATTAGTGGTTAGTCTCAGGAAGGTACTTGAATTTGCTGGATATGTTCAGGTGGATAGGTGAAAATATAGGTTTTGTTGAGGTAGATAAATGAAAATATGGGTAGTGTTCGGGTAGATAAATGATATTATAGGGTAGGTTGCGGTTGATATACGATATTATTGTTTAGATTCAGGAAGGTACTTGAATTTGCTGGATATGTTCAGGTAGATAAGTGAAAATCTAGGTTATGTTAGGGTAGATAAATGAAATTATAGGGCAGGTTGCAGTAGATATACGAAATTATTGATTAGGTTCTGGATCGTACTTGAATTTACTGGTTGCGTTCAGGTAAATAAGTGAGAAAATGGGGTATGTTCGGGTAGATAACTGAAAATATAGGTAATCTTCGGGAAGATAAATGAAACTATAGGCTTGGCTGCGGTAGATATACGGAATTATTGGTTAGGTTCTGGAAGATGCTTGAATCTACTAGTTATGTTCATGTAGATAAGTGACAATCTAGGTTATGTTAGGGTAGATAAATGAAATTATAGGGTACGTTGCGGCAGATATACGTAATTATAATTTAGGTTCCGGACGGTACTTGAATCAATCGGTTATGTTCAGGTAGATAGGTGAGAATATTGGTTATGTTCGCGTAGATAACTTAAAATATAGGTAATGTTCGGGTAGGTAAATGATATTATTGGGTAGGTTGCGGTAGATATACTAAATTATTTGTTTGGTTCAGGAAGGTACTTGACTCTACTGGCTATGTTCAGGTATATAGTTGAGAATATAGGGTATGTTCGGGTAGACAACTGTAACTATAGGTTATGTGCCCATCGATAAATGAAAATATAGGTTAGGTTGCGGTAGATTTACGGAACTATTCGTTAGGTTCTGGAAGATACTTGAATTTACTGGTTATATTCAGGTAGATAACTGAAAAACTATGTTATGTTAGGGTAGATAAATGATATTATAGGGTAGCTTGCGGTAGATATACTAAAGTATTGGTTAGGTTCAGGAAGGTACTTGAATCTACCGGTTATGTTCAGGTAGATAGGTGAGAATATGGGTTATGTTCGCGTAGATAACTGAAAATATAGGTAATGTTCGGGTAGATAAATGTAATTATAGAGTAGGTTGCTGTAGATATACGGAATTATTTGTTAGGTTCAGGAAGGTACTTGAATCTACTGGTTGTGTATAGGTAGATAGGTGAAAATATATGTTATGTTAGGGTAGATAAATGAAATTATAGGGTATGTTGCGGTAGATATACGTAATTATTGTTTAGGTTCAGAAAGGTAATTGAATTTACTGGTTATGTTCAGGTAGATAGGTGAAAATATATGTTATGTTAGGGTAGATAAATGAAATTATAGGGTAAGTTGCGGTATATATACGAAATTATAGGTTAGGTTCAGGAAGGTACTTGATTCTATTGGTTATGTTCTGCTAGATATGTGAAAATATAGGTAATATTCTGGTGGATATATGATATTATAGGGTCGGTTGCGTTAGATATACGAAATTATTCCTTAGGTTCAGGAAGGTACTTGAATATGCTGGTTATGTTCAGGTATATATGTGGAAATATAGGTCATGTTCGGGTAGATAAATGATATTATACGGCAGGTTGCGGTAGATATACGGAATTATTGGTTAGGTTCTGGAAGATACTTGAATCTGCTGGTAATGTTCAGGTAGATAGGTGAGAATATAGGTTATGTTTGGGTAGATAACTGAAGATATAGGTAATGTCCGTGTAGATAAATGATATTATAGGGTAGGTTGCGGTACATAAATTATATTATAGGATTGGACTGCGGTAGATATACGGAATTATTGGTTAGGTTCTGGAAGATACTTGAATCTACTGGTTATGTACAGGTAGATAAGTGACTATCTAGGTTGTGTTAGGGTTGACAAATGAAATTATGGGACAGGTTGTGTATATAAAGAAGGGGGATTCTAACTCCGGTCCTCTTAGGGTTGTGTGGTGTAGGGTGTCTGTCACGCAGGGGAATGTCGTCCCGCGGGGAGGGGGTCTGCGCGCCTGTGAATGACGTCACACGATGATCTCACCGATCGCGGGGTGTGGGGTCCGACGCGAACCATCGTTGAGGTGGCCGCGGGGGCAGGCGTTTCCGCTCGTCTGACCAACGACGGCCCGCAGGGGAGGTAGGGATTTTATCTTAATTTGTTAACTGGCGTGCCGTGGGAAAAAATGTCGTGCCGTGGGAAAAAAGGTACATGAAGTTATTTTTTTAAATAATATTTCTCAATAATAATGAAATAATTTTTATTTTTCATTACCATTATTCAATGTAGTACATACAAAAGTCGTTGAATTAAAATATTTAATTGAATCTGAATAAAAGGTGGTACAAATTACAGCAATTCATTTAACTGGCGTACCGTGGGAAAAAATGGCGTGCCGTGGGAAAAAAGGTAAATGAAGATATTTTTTAAATAATATTTTTCAATAATGATGATATAATTTTTATTTTTCATTACCATTATTCAATGTAGTACATACAAAAGTCGTTGAATTAAAACATTTAATTGAATCTGAATAAAAAGAGGTACGAATTACTGCAATTCATATAGGTAACCTCATTATATAATTTTTTCTCATCGAAATATATGTTATCTTTTTCTCGACTGACTCTTATTCCGAGAATTGACTTTACTTCTCCCAAATGTTTAATGTTATATTCTGAAGCTGTCTTCTTATTTATTCTACATGGATATCTCGACTACGATGAGACGGCTCCGCGTAATTTGGTACTCGTCCTATCAAGCGCTGACAATGCGGCGTGTGTCTGCTACCTATTTTCCGCGATTTGCGACGAGATCATGTGGATGATAATAATTTTTTTAACAAGGGTGTGAACATTATGAACTTATGAACTTTATGAACATTATGAACTTTATGAAAACACTTTTCAATATTGATATTATTTTTTTATTTTTTTATTTCCATAATACAATGCTGTACATAATAACAATAATAATAGTACGTGATATTGGCTATTTATTACAAGCTTCATAAAGAATATCATCTAAAACGTATGCCAATAATTCGCAATCTACAAGCGATTCGCTATCAAACGTACCGCTCTCACATATCGCTTTCGCAGCATGGCATGCATCGGTGACATTGCAGCGTTTTATAACATTTAAAAATAGTTGAAACTTATTATCGACGGTTTGCGTATTTTCACATAACCAGTAATACATATGTTCTATACAATGTTCCAGATTAAGCATAAACAGCACTGTTGAAGGTTTTAAACTTAAATACTTATCCAACAATGTCAACCGTAACATCCTCTCTGTATGCATCGTAGTAAGTTCTATTTTTAAGTCTTGAATCCACAACGGATGAGCAGTCGTTGTTGTAGGCGATTGTAGTAATCGTTGAATATCTAGACGCTGTCGAATGAACATTTTCCACGTTGCAAACGGTAATATTATGCGATGTCCATGATTGTCACCAATAAGTAGATCTACACAAGAGACAGGCCCAACGCGTATTACAATGTCTAAACATTTATAGCACGTCGGTGTTAACGCATATCTCTGTCCTAAGATGCGAATCACACGACGCGAGGACGATATAGGAGGAATACTATAAACGGAAATAAATATAAAGATTTGATAAATCGTGTATTTGGAAAAAAATATCAGTATAAAAAATCGAAACTTACCCATCTGATTGTGTATCGGAAGTTGGAGTTTCAGTATTTTGTATCGGAATGTAATAATTCATGGCTTTATTATTTTCCTTAGCGGTTAGTATCGTATCTACTTGTAGAAAATGCTGTTGATCAAAATCCTAATATCACACAGCACCTGAAGCAGTTACATGCCGGAGGCCGCCTTTTAAATGATACGTATACCCCCTCTACAGTTTCCCACTTTCGATAGCAGCACCGCTTTGGTGGCGCGCTCTTCGCGCTATTTCGATGATAATACCGAATTCGATATTTGTTTATTCTGTGACGCGTTTTCACATAATTTAAAACAATATAGATATAACATGTTTTTTTTTATTACATATAAGATTCCAATGAATCTTTATGATGAATTAACCACCAATTACATATTTTAAATACATTTTGTAAAGCGCAATTCTTTACATGTTTCTCGCAACGCATATTATTGTTAATATCTAATGTGTTCAAAGAACCAATATCTTCGTTCGAATTATTATCAAACCATTAGAGAACCACAATTGAACCACTATTGTACCACTATTGAACCACTATTGAACCACTGTGGTACCACTATCGAACCACATTGAACCACTATTGAACCACTATTGAACCACGTTGAACCACTATCGAACCACATCAAACCACTATTGAACCACTATTGACCCACTGTGGTACCACTATCGAACCACTATTGAATCACTATTGAGCCACGTTGAACCACTATCGAACCACATCGAACCACTATTGAGCCTCTGTGGTACCACTATCAAACCACAATGAACCACATTGAACCACTATTGAACCACTATCGAAACACATCGAACCACTGTGGTACCACTATCGAACCACATTGAACCACTATTGAACCACTGCGGTACCACTATCGAATCACTCGTATCGTTATCGGATCAGTATCGAACCACTTCATCAACAGGAAACATGTCTTAAAATCGAATAACGTCGCAACGATTACGAGACGCGACGTTGCAAATTTTTGAAACCATATCTTCGCGTCTATAGAAAACGTGCCATAGAAATAATATCTGAGAAGACAGATACGATGCCTAACAAATAGCATCAGCTAAATTCAACACGAGACGCGACGTTAAAAATTTTGAAACCATATCGGAGGATCACGAATCAGCGATCAAATCATACAGAATCTTCGCGTCTATAAAAACGTGCCATAGAAATAATATCTGAGAAGACAGATACAATACCTAAAAAATAACATCAGCTAAATTCAACACAAGGCGCGACGTTGCAAATTTTTTGAAACGATATCCGAAGATCACGAGTTAGCGATGAAATCATACAGAATCTTCACGTCTATAGAAACGTGTCATAGAAATAATATCTGAGAAGACAGATACAATACCTAAAAAATAGCATCAGCTAAATTCAACACGAGATGCGACGTTGCAAATTTTGAAACCATATCGGAGGATCACGAGTCAGCGATCAAATCATACAGAATCTTCGCGTGCATAGAAACGTGCCATAGAAGTAATATCTGAGAAGACAGATACGGTGCCAATAAAAGTAGCAATACGAGAAACTGCGAACTCTTTCCAACGTCAGATCTTCGTGAGTGGTATGAGCAACGAGTAGTCGAGCCCACTTTAGCATCTTTGGAAGAATTTCAGGAACGCGATAGCGGATGGGCATTGTCACGCATTCTCAATTTAACAATTAATATCAACAAGTATAATCCCATGCGTGCGGGATGTGACATCAATCTGCCGTGTGAAATAATGTTGAAGAGAGCGGTCGTTAATGTGCGATCAACGGACAATGCATGTTTCGCATGGGCGGTGGTCGCCGCTCTATATCCAGCCGAAAAAAATACTGATCGGGTAACTTCGTATCCTAATTACGCGTCGGTGTTGAAGGTCCAGAACATTAAGTTTCCGATGACGTTGAATCAAATTAACAAATTTGAACATATCAACGACATATCTGTGAACGTTTACACCATCGAGAGGAGGGCAGAAGAAGAAGAACTGGCAGTCCTTCCGATACGTCTCACACGACGAAAGATGGACAAGCACGCTAATTTGCTGTACGTGCAAGATCCGCGAGATGACAAAGTAGGACATTTCGCGTGTATCAAGAATCTATCTAGGCTCGTGAGTTTGCAATTAAGCAAGAAGAAGGTCAAAAAGTATATCTGCGACCGGTATGTATACATATGCTTATGAGAACGGTGCGAGTGTCTTCGCGACCACGATATTGAAAAATTTCGGATTTTTGCAGATGTTTACATTATTTCTATTCGGAGAAGAAGCTGCAGACATATTCAGTAGACTGTGGGAAAATGAACGACTGCGCGATCGTATTACCGAACGAGGACGACAAATGGTTAAGTTTCGGCAATTACTGTAGAAAGAAGCGGCCGTATCGTATACGCCGATCTGGAATGCATCCTGCAGAAGACAGAGAAGGATGAAAAAGATGAGGAGGAACAGGAGGAGAAGGAGCAAGAGGAGTACTCGAAAGCAAAGATTTACGCGTATCAGCAGCACAAGGTATTTAGTATCGGATACTACGTGCACTGCTCGTACGACCAGTCATTATCCATGTATCGATATCGTCGCGATAGTGATTGCGTCTCGTGGTTCGTCAAAGAACTGGAACAATTAGCGTGTCGCGTAAAGGCTATCCTATCCGATAACGTAACCATGGAGCAATTGACGAAGGAATAGTGGAATGCATTTCGTCGCGCAACGCACTGCCACGTATGCGAAAAACCGTTCGCTCAAGACGACAAACGGGTACGCGATCATTGCCATCTGACTGGACGATACAGAGGTCCCGCGCATTCAAATTGCAATCTAAATTACTAAGAGTAGCATTGCATTCCCGTAATTTTTCACAATTTAAGCGGTTATGATGTGCATTTTATTATCAGGGAAATAGCTAATACATTTGCAGGTAGCATCGATTTATTACCGATAACTAAAGAACGATATATCTCGTTCTCGAAAAAAGTTAAACCTACGGAAGATGTGCATAAAATATGTGTGAAATTGCGATTCATCGATTCATATAAGTTTCTCAATACCAGCTTGGACAGATTGGCATCCTTCCTAAACAAAGATAAACTTAAAAGTTTACATTCTGAATTTTCGCATTTATCCATCGAAAAGTTTGATTTATTGACATGAAAAGGCATCTTTCCGTACGAATACGTGGACTGCGTCGACAAGTTACAAGATCCGTGTTTACCGCCGCGCGAGTCATTCTACAGTTCTTTAACCTGCGACACGATATCCGAGAGCGACTACGCGCACGCCACGAACATCTAGCAACGGTTCTCCATCCAAACATTAGGCGAATATAGCGACTTGTACATGAAGATCGATGTCTTGTTATTAGCCGATATTTTCGAAAATTTTCGCAATAGTTGCGTTCAAAGTTATGGATTGGATCCCGCTCATTATTACACTTTACCGGGCTTCACATGGGACGCCATGCTAAAATATACGCGTATTAACTTCGAACTACTCACCGACATCGACATGGTTCTGTTCATCGAACGTGGTATACGCGGTGGTCTAGCTCAATGTTCGAATAGATACGCTCATGCTAACAACAAGTACATGCAATCGTACGATTCATCGAAGCCAACATCGTACCTCACGTATTTCGACGTTAACAACTTGTACGGCTGGGCAATGTGTCAACCGTTGCCCTACGCAGAATTTCGATGGGTCGAGGATCTATCGAATTTTGACGTATCGTCGATCGCGATAGATTCTCCTATAGGCTACATTATCGAAGTGGATTTGGAGTATCCGCAACAAGTGCACGACGCGCACACCGACCTACCGTTCTGTCCGACGCGCGATAAACCGCCCGGTAAACGCCAGGACAAGTTGCTATACGTCACGGGCTTCGCGTTGCGAAAATTCATCGCGTATTACAATTCGCACAATCTCCATGGTTACAAATGTACATTGAACTTAATACACAATTTCGAACACGCGCGACCAACGATTTTGAAAAAAATTTATATAAATTAATGAATAATGCGGTGTTCGGAAAAACCATGGAGAATGTGCGCAGTCACGTTGACGTGAAACTTGTGACAAAATGGGATGGAAGATACTGCGCTGAGGCATTGATCGCGAAACCCAATTTCCACAGTAGAAGCGTCTTTTCGGAGAATCTTGTCGCCGTTGAATTGCGTAATCTCGAGGTGAAGTTTAATAAACCGATCTATGTGGGTATGTGTATACTCGACATATCAAACACCTGTTTGTACGAGTTTCATTAGGAGTACATGTTACCATTGTATCAGGATAAATGCCGAATTATGTATACGGATACGGATAGCCTGATATATCATCTCGAGTGCGAGGACGTCTACGAAACCATGAAACGCGATATCGCCAGATTCGATACGAGCGATTATGCGATTGACAACGCATACGGCATACCGCTCGCGAATAAGAAAGTGCCTAGTCTGATGAAGGATGAAAACAATGGAGCGATTATGACGGAATTCGTCAGACTTAGAGCAAAAATGTACGCGTTGAGAGTAAACGGTAAGACGGACACGAAGAAAGTGAAGGGTATAGAAACTAGCGTCGTGGCCAAGTCGATAACGTTCGACGATTACACGCGGTGTCTAAATCAAGAAACTGAAATGATGCGACGTCAATCTTGTATAAGATCCAAATTGCACGATGTGTATACCGTACGAGAGACTAAAATTGCTCTAAGTCCGTTCGATGACAAACGATATATTGTGCCCGATTCCTTCAACACGTAACCATGGGGACATTATCGGGTACCCATGTAAAAAAAAAATCCAATAACTTAAAGATGTATATGTATATTTGTTTAAAAAAGTGCATTTCGGAAAGAGGTTCGGGCGATATCGCACATAGCGACGCCCCTGGATTCGCGACCTCTAATTCTACCGGTATTAAAAATATCAATAATCGGGTAACTTCAACCGGCGGATTTCGGTAAACATCGCCTTGGCTTTGTCTGCCAGCGCGAGGGCATTGAACCACAAGGTCCAAAAAAGATGTTTGTCCAGACTCTAACGCCTGTTATTCGATTAATTTAAATTGAAAATAACGAAATGAGAAGGGGCGATTACGCATGAGAGTGAGAGAGAAAGAAGCTTCGTCCGTGAGGTATTAAATACCGTGCGCTCACGGACGAAGAGAGATTCCGTTACTGATTTTCGGAGAGATTCCGTAAGTGATTTTCGAGGAGTTCCGTTGAAAATATTCGAAGTGAATACTGCGTGGAGTCGCCGCGGAAAGAAGTCTCGAAATCAAACGGAACGGTCACGGAGTGAAGTTTGTTCGGTCGAAAAGTACGTGTCGTTTGCGATGATCGTGATCTCGCGCATAGATCGAAAAAGCGGAAGAATTTATAATTAAACGCGGTTGACGTTTAATTATGTGATTCGTGCGTTTCGCGTTCCGCAGCTCCGTGACATCGGTGGACACCCATAAAGTTCTTATGGGCCACTGACACAAGCACCTGAATTCCTCTGGAAAAGAGGAAAGAACAGTCGATGATCTCCGATTTTCGGAGCTCGACCAAGACGGTAATAATCAACTATTCTGTCCCGTGCATCTCTGCTGTCCTTACCCCTTGTGAAGCATTAGGGGATGCACGTCCACGGAATAGCGTACGTCTTCTTAAAATCCTGCCCACGAACAGCAGGTGTATTCTAGTGGAGGATTTCTCCTGCTCCCGTGCATCATGTGAAGATGGAATTCACGCACGGGGGTCTTGAAAAAGTCACAGAATACGCTCGATCTGTGGATCGAAGCAACGGTCGTTCCTTGACAGCTGCACGGGCTTTGATGCAATGGCTACTCCTGATGCAGCGTAGGCCCGCTAGTGCATGTACCAATGCTGTAGAAACAATTCACAGAGGCCCCAGCGGCTATGGGATTGCTACACTGGAGGCACTCTGCAGTTTCTGCAGGTCCATGCACCAGACCTTATGGGACTACACATTGCGTGTGTACTTACAACACACACGCAAGGGGAACGAACGGAAGAAGACGTTGTGTGTATTGCGATGGAATCGTCTATTTCATAGGCGAGCCGCATACACACATAAGAGAGTAGATCCTCGGTGTTTACCGCGACGCGGTCAAAACACACAGACCAGTCGAGTCTATATGTGTTGTAGCATCGCGATGCTCAACACTTACTCTCTTAACGGGATTAACTACCGTCACAAAAAAGCGTCGCGACACGGCTGAACGCCGTGCAATAAGCCGACGCTACGGACTAGAAAAATAATAAACATTATATTTTAAAACTCATACAGTCCACAATGTTCGCAGGTGAGATCCTGACCTACCCGACGAGCCGGACCGTTGGGAACCAGCCAGACCAGGCCAATACATCGGGAGGAAACAAAACTCAATTAAAATCTGTTCTTTCTAATTTGTATAATCCAAATAAACGGTGTTCCGGACTGGAACACCAATATAAACGGAGCTCAGCGTTGACAATTATTAGCCTTTATCGATACCACTCTCCCTCTCCCGGCTTACTCGAAGATTAGGGAAACTATTTAATAAATATAGAAATTTCCTTAATTAAATTTCGAACAATATTGTTAATAGTATCTTTATTATATTGTTTTATTATATAATATTTTATTAAATATATATTCTAATAAAAATAAGTACTGTATTCTAACAATAATGAAAGGTTGTGTGTGTGTCTACAATACACTATTTTTATGTATCCAAGAGTTGCGCAAGACGTCAAATCCTAGCCATTTCACATAAACCTTGTCACCTTTCCTGCGCAACACCTTTTCCACGATCTGCTGCATGATGCAGCTCGTATTCGTGAAATCCCCCGGCAGCATGTTTTCCGCGGCAATCCTCGAGTAAGTAAGTCGCAGGATTCGTTCTTTGTATTTCGATGACATTAAATATCTCGGTGGACCAGTTTGGTGTGTAACCTTTATCAAAGATTGTCTTGAACTTGCTCACGCGTACCGAGTCGCCCACTTTGAATCTCGCCCGAGCGGCGATCTTTACGTTGCTGTATACCGTATTCAAAAGTTTATCGGCGGTCGCTGGGGTTACATCGATCGGCCGCATCCCAATGGTTCGTTGTTTTCGCGCGTTGTACTCCGACACAATATGCGATAACGCATCGATCCATCTGTACGTTCCGTTGAGCGTGAACAATTTCCACATGTCGTTCTTCAACGTACGATTAAATCGTTCCACAACCGAGGCCTTCATAATCGAATACGTCGAATAATGATTGATTCCGTGTTTCCTCATAACCTCCCCCACATCTGCATTGTAAAATTCCTTTCCTCTGTCGGTTTGAAAATTTTTCGGACATCTTCCATCGTTCCGAATTATCTTCGCAATAGTTTTCGCCACCTCGCTTCCGCTGTTGTTCTTGAGCAGTACGGCCCACGCGTACTTGCTCAAAACATCGATAACCGTGAGTATATAATGGTAGCCCTTGTTGAATCGCGTGTAAGGACGCATTTCCACCAGATCCGCCTGCCATAGATCGTCGTACCCGCGCACTATCACGCGTCTACGTGGAAAATTTTTTCTTGCCGGAGCATGTAATTCTTCCACCAGTTGCAGTTTTTCAGAGGTAATATTTCTTTTTTTGTTCTTCTTCTTTTCAATGGATTTCGACATGTTTGATCGAGACATTATTCTCCATGAATGACACAGTATTGCGCATGCATACTTTCTTATCCGTCCGCGTGTTCGATGCGCGCACTCGTATTTCCTCACGAGGTGTGTTACTTCATACGGTGATGTTGTCGCCATGCCGGGTAACGCGTTGAACCATCTTCTCGATCTCATTTAACATGATTCGTAACGATTGTACGTTTTCCTGAAGTTTGATCATCCTTCCATAGAATTCATCTTGTTGATCTTTCAACATTTTTACAATTTGTTCCACATAACGTTTGTTAACGATGTCACCGTCCGCTTCTGGATGCGCAACGCGCCGTATTTTCCGCGATTTTGCATCAAAGTCGGCGACACTCAGATAAAGCGCGTTGTCGCGCACATAATTTCTAAGCAATCCGTTCCACCGGTAATATGGTCTATCCATCGTTCCGTCTCTTCCGAGCGATATTCCAAATTTATCGATAGGCATTTCGACGCTAACTGATCGATTGACTCACGCGTAGTTTTAATTTATAATAAGACCAGCTTCACGAAGTTCCTCGATAATCGACAGAATTTCATTGTCGTGAGCGTTGTTGCCCGCTTGGCGCGAGACTTCCAGCAATCGAAGACGATCTACCAACTCGTTGGGATCATTCCAATGCATGTAATCGATTTTATTGTTGCCTAGCGTCATAACGCTCGGCACGCTTACACCTTTCCCAATTTTTCCACGAGAAAATAAGGGGGCTATTACAAGCTTATATTTGAACCCCTTGTCACCCAGTACAGGAGTAAAGACGTTATGATCGCGTTTGTGCGCGTTTGTCGACAGCAATATATGTTTGTATTTTTCCTTATCGTTCTCGGTGTACGAGGTATCGTCGGGAATTCTCTTGAAGATCAACTCGTATAGACCCGGTGTTCCGGCATATCTTATTCCGTCTACGATTATATTGTCGTTCGCGTCTATGTCGATACGTTTATCGCCGAGCATTGTTCCATCATTGTTAAAATAAACACCGTAAACATGATCCATGTTGCTGTCTTTGTTGCCGCTCAAGGCAGCCCCCATGTATTTTTGTCCCAATGGGCCAAAGTGATTCCATAACATCTCCTGACCTTCGGGCGTTTTCAACTCGCGTTGAACGATTGATACAAACGACTGGCCGTCGTCGTCGTCGGTTTCGAAAATATCTTCGACGGTCAATAGAGGCTGAATCGGCGACTGCTTGTAAAGTCTTCTGCGTGCTTGATTACATGGGGTCGTCGTCGTCGCTGTCGGTCTTTCGTTCGATCGTTTCACTTTAGTCGGAGTGAAATTGGTAATTGGTGATGAAATAGCTGATCGTTTCCGTTTTATCCGACCCTCGTTCTTCTTCATCTCTTCATGCACGTTTTGTTCGGAGAATATCATATTGTTTTTATCTCCGATAGCCATCGGATCGATACTTGAAACGATAGGGCTAGACCCATCATTGTTATCGTTAACAGTGTTTTCGACGATCTGCTTCAACCGATCCGTAATAGGCTTGAAATGTTTTTCCAATGCGACATCTTCCGCCATTTTATCGGCTTTCAAGACGCGACACTTTTTGCGAATAGACGTTCTCGTTTTGGCGATCTCTCTCGCTAGTATTTCGCGATCTCTAATCTCTTCGCCACCGCCGCGGCCGCCATTGCCTTTATCGATATCGACGGTTGACATGCCGCAATCAAGTTGGAAACAAATCTTTTCACGATCGCAGACGTTGCCCAGTCGATGTATCAACGATTACTAATCGCATCATGGTATCGCAAGTTCGTTAAATCCCTTCCTGTATCGTCCATTGTTGAACGCGCTGTCCTTATCTATCACTACGAATCCGTATTTGTGTTTCCAACAAACGCCACAGAATGCGTTAAAATCCTCGTAGGACATATCGGTGTTTACGTGATCCTTGTACACATGTTTTAAATTCGTACCATCCTGTTTGAATAAAATTAACAAATTCGCATTGTCGCGTATAAGATGCTTGGGTATCTTTGCATATGTCTGACAAAGATAGAAGCAGTCGACGCTCGAGTGTCGACCCATTGCGAAGTACTCTCTTATCGTATCTTGCTTGTCACATGCCACGTCATCAAAGATAAAAATGGAATTCGGAAGCGCCTCGCTCGGCGGAATAACATCGCTATTATTGCAAAATGTAAAATATCCGATCTCATCGATCGGCGCTAGCAAATTCTCCAAGTATTGATATTTCGGTTATTGAAGCGATTTCGAATGCACGTATACGTTCTCGAAATGCGCACCGTTCGGGCTTTCCAACAAACTTATCACCACGTTGGTCTTGCCGCAGTTCGAAGGACCGCAAATGAGACCGCGTATGGTGGTCGGTAGCATGTTTCCGTGCCTGCGTATGTTTCCCTCGGACATCAGTTGCGTTTTACCGTCGAAATTGCTCACTTTGATCGCTGTTGATTATCGTACGAAACGCATCTTTCCCCCTTCCCTCTTATGACCACAATTTATTTGCAACGCAAGTTGCGATGGCGGTGGTATTTATAGAGGCGCGCTTAGCCGATTTTGCGCAGTGTGCAATATTATTTTATGTGGCAGACAACTGCAATATTCGCGATATAAAAGGTCGATTCGAAAGTCGAACAGTGTCGTCAGTGTTGGGATCATTATAGCTTGCTATATAAAGAATCGCGCCGAATGCCAAAGACGACGACGAAGACTACAGTAAAAGGTTGCGGTCTATTGAGCCGTGCGATAAACGCACTTCCCATCGAATTACATATCCCTGGCTATCAATTTTGCGGGCCGGGAACTCATTTGGAGAAACGATTGGCAAGAGGTGATCAAGGTATCAATCTGCTGGATGCGGCGTGTCGCGAATACGATATAGCCTATTCACTTAGCAACGATCTCGCTGAACAACACGTTGCGGATAATATACTCGCTACGAGAGCGCGAAAACGTATCACCGCGAAAGATTCGACTCTCGGTGAAAGAGCTGCCGCTACAGCAGTGTGGGCGGCTATGAAAGCAAAAACAAAATTCGGTATGGGTTTGAAAACGAACAAATCGACATCTGCGAAGAAACAGAAGGAGAAGAAGAAGAAGAAGACGGTGAAAAAGCGCATACTTCCGATGGCGAAACGTGGCGGTATTTTGCCATTGCTACCATTATTGGGAGCCTTCGGATCCTTGGCTGGCGGGACAGCGGGAATCGCAAAGGCGGTAAACGACAACAAGGCGATGCAACGTCAGCTGGAAGAGCTAAGGCGTCATAACCGCGTCATGGAAGGTCATGGACTTTATCTCGCTCCATACAAGCGTGGACGAGGTATCCCGAGAAGAAAAAAAATGTCAAAAAAACATTAAAAATACCTACAGGTGTAACGACTAATGTGCAATTGGAACAA
Organism: Tetrapedia diversipes; assembly: GCA_033822845.1. Taxonomy (NCBI): domain Eukaryota; kingdom Metazoa; phylum Arthropoda; class Insecta; order Hymenoptera; family Apidae; genus Tetrapedia; species Tetrapedia diversipes. The sequence continues at coordinate 53,343 of JAOPTO010001340.1, forward strand.
CTAGCAACACGTATGCGTATACCGTTCTTTAGAGGAATTTTTATGCGCAATAATTTACTAATAGACGGCATCCGACGAAACGAAAGCGGAATCGTCAATTTGGATGACTCCGACGGCCCCGGTACTCATTGGGTAGCGTATGCGAAGAGGGGAGATCGCGCTGTGTATTTCGATAGTGTTGCAAATCTTCGCCCGCCACAAGAGTTGATGCAATATCTCGAAAAGAATACGACAAAAATCCAATACAATCGTACGTCTTATCAAAGATACGATCAGAGCAATTGCGGGCAACTATGTTTATGGTTTCTCCGAACGATCGACGATACATTTCCATTTAAACTCTGATGTTCCACCATCGAAAGTCAGTATTCCTTGCGACTGTTTCAAAACATGTCGCTGACATTTACGTTGACGGGTAAGAGTAGCGCTCTAGCGGTAAGCTACTTCCCAGCCATAGATTTGAGCGATGACGATTACGAACTGGGTCTAACAGACTTTGAAACTTACTATACGATACCGAATGTGAATTCGTGGAATAATAAATTTTATTTCGACAAAGATGACGCCATGATTGTCACTCCCGAGGGTTGCGATAGACGAGTATCTGAAACGTGAGATTTTACGAAAATATCCCAACAATGTAGCGGAAAAGAAGAAAGTCAACACTATTGATGACTGTTTAAAAAAGTACATTTCGGAAAGAGGTTCGGGCGATATCGCACATAGCGACGCTCCTGGATTCGCGACCTCTAATTCGATCGTTATTAAACATAAAAATAATCGGGTAACTAAAAACGGCGGATTTCAGTAAACATCGCCTTGGCCTTGACTGCCAGCGCGAGGGCATCGAATTCAAGGTCCAGAAAAAAGCTGTTTGTCAAAACTCTAACGCCTGTTGTTCGATTTAAATTGAAAATAACAAAACGAGAAACGGCGTTACGCATGAGAGTGAGAGAGAAAGAAGCTTCGTCCGTGAGGTATCAAATACCGTGCGCTCACGGACGAAGAGAGATTCCGTTAGTGATTTTCGAAGAGTGAATTGCGTGAACTCGTCGCAAGAAGCCAAAGTTCGAAATTACACGGAACGGTCACGGAGTGCAGTTAGTCTGGTCGAAAAGTACGTGTCGTTTACGATTATCGTGATCTCGCGCATCGACCGAAAAAGCGGAAGAATTTATAATTAAACGCGGTTGGCGTTTAATCAGGAAATTCGTGCGTTTCGCGTTCCGTAGCTCCGTGACGTCGGTGGACACCCATAAGTTTCTTATGGTCCATTGACAAAAGCACCTGAATTCCTCTGGAAAAGAGGAAAGAACACCCGTCGATCTCCGACTTTCGGAGTTCGCCGGGGACGGTATTAATCAACCAGTCTGTCCCGTGCATCTCTGCTGTCCTCTAAATGTGAAGCATTAGGGGGTGCACGCCCACAGAATGGCGTACGTCTTTCTTAAAATCCTGCCCACGAACAGCAGGTGTATTCTAGTGGAGGAAAGGTCTCCTGTTCCCGTGCATCATGTGAAGATGAAATTTACGCACGGGGGTCTTGAAGAAGTCACAGAATACGCTCGATCTGTGGATCGAAGCAACGGTCGTTCCTTTACAGCTGCAAGGGCTATGATGCAATAGCTACGCCTGTCGCAGTGTAGGCCCGGCAGTGCATGCACCAATAATGTAGAAACAATGCACAGAGGCCCCAGCGGCTATGTGACTGCTACACTGGAGGCACTCTGCAGTTTCTGCAGGTCCATGTACCTGGCCTTCATGGGACTACGCATTGCGTGTGTACTTACAACACACACGCAAGGGGAACGAACGGAAGAAGACGTTGTGTGTATTGCGACGGAATCGTCTATTTAATAGGCGAGTCGAATACACACATAAGAGAGTAGATCCTCGGTGTTTACCGAGACGTGGTCAAAACACACAGACACGTCGGGTCTATATGTGTTGTAGCATCGTGAAGCTCAACACTTATTCTCTTAACGGGATTAACTACCGTCGCAAAAACTCGTCGCGACACGGCTGAACGCCGTGCAATAAGCCGACGATTCGGGCTTGAAAATAATAAATATTTATCTTTTAAAACTAATACAGTCCACAATGTTCGCAGGTGAAGATCCTGATCTACCCGATCAGCCGGACCGTTGGGCACCAACCAGGCCAGGCCAATACATCGGGAGAAAACATCAATTAAAATTTCTTCTTTCTAATTTGTATAATCCAAATAAATGGTGTTCCGGGCTGGAACACCAATATAAACGGAGCTCAGCGTTGACAATTTATTAGCCTTTATCGATACCACTCTCCCTCTCCCGGCTATTCGAAGACTAGCGAAACTATTTAATTAATATAGAAATTTCCTTAGTCAAATTTCGAAGAATGACGATGATGATGATGAAAATGATGATGCAAACAAATATCCGCTAGTGATTCATGCTAACAATAACACAATGAAGAGTGAAATCAAGAGCGCTTATCGAATAAACTTTAGCAAACCTGATGATATAGGATCGTTATTGGGATTTTCGTCCAATCGTGTGCTGCAGCCAGGGCAGTGGCACAAATCGGACGCATCAATTAACATCATCGGCGTAAATATTATTCGCATAGAATGCAACGAGACCGCTGGTGCATATAGCAACGATAAGTGCGTGCACACGATACACGAGTTTTCGCCAAGCGTGCCACCGGAATATAAAATATCGGAAACACCGGCTCAGATCATTTATCTGCCGATCATCGCGCGGAGCATTACTGATTTAACGATACGCATTGTGGATCAAGACGGACGACTGCTCGATTTTCGAGGAGAAGAGATAACTGTTAGATTGCACGTACGACGACGACGGCGATAATACGCGTGTGACGGTGTGCATGGATGGTATATGATATGCTCGTGCTGAACGAGACGAGGCGCGCGAGAGACAATACATTTACGGCGGACGATATTTTCACGAGACCACGAGCGGCTGCAGCGGTATCGAGTGACAGTGATCGGGTATCCGGTGGCGTTAAAAAGAAGCTTAGCACCTAGAATCGGGAATTTTTGAAATCGTTGGGATTTGTTGTGCAAACTCCGTGAAAAAACAATGACTGGCTTTTGAATATTGGAGGTGAACCGGTCTTTGACGATCGTATCGTCAGGATTGAGACTCATACGTATAATCCGTACGCCAATACGTCGCTTGGGTATAGTGATGAAATACGAATACCTATACAACATCAGGATTTGTACACGTTACCATGTGAGAGCTTTCTATACATCGAAGGAAAATTAACGGTGCACAAGTTACAAGAAGAAGATACGAGGCTGGTATTGGGCAACAATTGTGCTGCGTTCATGTTCGATGAAATTCGATATAAACTTCACGGTGTAGAAATCGATCGCGATAGAAACGTTGGAATAACTTCCACGATCAAAAATTATATCTCTCTAACATGGGATAGAGGTATGATGCTGAAGAAGGCTGGATGGGATTTACCACACAATTTTGCCGAAGGTTACTTCGCCTTTTGCGTGGCGCTCAACATGCTGCTAGGATTTTGTGAAGATTTTAAGGGCGTTGTGATCAACGCTCGTCACGAGTTGATTCTGATACGTTCTCGTAATGACAATAATTGCGTATTCGGATTTGACCAGTCGGCGGAAGTTTCGATTGAATTATTCAAAATACAATGGCGTATGCCGCATGTGCTATTGAACGAGGTCAATAAATTGTCCCTGCTGCGAGAATTGGAGAGTGGGCGATTCTTGAATATGAGTTTTCGTTCTTGGGATTTGTATGAATTTCTTCTGCTGCATAGCACGACCAAGCATTCATGGACCGTGAAGACAGCCTCCCAGTTGGAGAAGCCGCGATATGTGATCTTTGTTCTGCAGACCGGCAAAAAAATACCGTGTCGAAAGATGTCACATTATTCGACCATTGCAAATTATCCAACGTTAAACTCTATCTGAACTCGGAATTTTATCCCTACGATGATATGAATTTGGATTTTGATAAAAACAAATACGCCCTCTTGTTCGACATGTTTGCCCGTTTTCGCAGATCTTATTACGGATGCGATCGCGATGGATCGTCCCTATCCATGGCAACATTTCTACATTGCGGTCCTCTCGCCGTCATCGATTGCCCCCGACAAAATGAATCCGTAAAAAATGCCACCGTAGACGCGAGAATAGAGTTTGAGTGCAAAGAGGATATACCACCAAATACTACCGCTTATTGCCTCATCTTGCACGATCGCGTCGTTCAATATAACCCACTGACCAACGTTGTCCGTAAAATTATGTAGATGACGAATCGCTTGTAGATTGCGAATTATTGGCATACGCTTTAGATGATATTTTTATGAAGCTTGTACTAAATAGCCAATATCAGGTAACATTATTATTGTTATCATGTACAGCATTGATTTATGGAAATAAAAAAATAAAAAAATAATTTCAATATTGAAAAATATTTTCATTTACCTTAAAATTACCTTCTTTCCCATAACGCTTAAATCATAATGTTCACACCCTTGTTAAAAAAATTATTATCATCCACATTATCTCGTCGCAAATCGCGGAAAATAGGTAGCAGACAGCCGCCGCATTGTCAGCGCTTGATAGGACGAGTATCAAATTACGCGGGAGCCGTCTAATCGTAGTCGAGATATCCATGTAGAATAAATAAGAAGACAGCTTCAGAATATAACATTAAACATTTGGGAGAAGTGAAATCAACTCTCGGAATAAGAGTCAGTCGAGAAAAAGATAACATATATTACGATCAGAAAAAATTATATAATGAGGTTACCGAAATGAATTGCTGTAATTTGTACCTCTTTTTATTCAGCTTCAATTAAATATTTTAATTCAACGACTTTTGCATGTACTACATTGCATAATGGTAATGAAAAATAAAAATTATTTCATCATTATTGGAGAACATTATTTAACAAAATATCATCATTTACCTTTTTAACCACGGCACGCCAGTTAACAGATTAAGATAAAATCCCCCCTTCCCCGCGGGCCGTCGTTGGTCCGACGAGCGGAAACCCCTGCCCGCGCAACCAAAACGACAATCTTTCGCGTCGGACCCCCCTCCCGCGGTCGGTGAGGCCTTCGTGCGCGCCGGGCCCCTCACCCCGCGTGACATCAAGGGCTGACCCCACCCCCGGGGGGCGACGTTCCACCGGGCGGCAGACCACTCCCCACGTAACGTCATTCGCACACGAGGCAGACCCCCCGGCACCTCACCACCCCTCAGAGGAACAGAGTTAGAATCCCCCTTCTTTATCTACTAGGTTGCGGTAGATATACGAAATTATTCGTTAGGTTCAGGAAGGTACTTGAATCTACTGGTTTTGTTCAGGTAGGTAGGTGAGAAAAAAGGATATGTTAGTGTAGATAAATGAAAACATAGGTTATGTTCTTGTAGATAAATGGAATTATAGGGTAGATTCTGGTAGATAAATGGAATTATAGGGTAGGTTCTGGTAGATACACGAGATTATTGGTTAGGTTCAAGAAGATACTTGAATTCACTTCATATGTTCAGGTAGATAAATGAAAATATATGTTATGTTCTTCCGGATAAATTAAATTATTGGGTAGGTTGTGGTAGATATACGAAATTATTGGTTAGGTTCTGGAAGATACTTGAATTTACTGGTTATGTTCAGGTTGATAAGTGAAAATGTAGGTTATGTTACGGTAGATAAATGAAATTATAGTTCAGGTTGCGGTAGATAATCGAAATTATTGTTTAGTTTCAGGAAGGTACTTGAATCTACTGGTTGTGTTCAAGTAGATATGAGAAAATATAGGTTATGTACTTGTGGATAAATGAAATTATAGGGTAGGTTGCGGTAGATATACGGAATTATTGGTAAGGTTCTGGAAGATACTTGAATTTACAGGTTATGTTCATGGTGATAAGTCACTATCTAGGTTATGTTAGGGTAGATAAATGAAATTATAGGATAGGTTGCGGCAGATATACTAAATTATTCGTTAGGTTCAGGAAGGTACTTGAGTTTACTGGTTATCTTCAGGTAGATATTACTCGATATTACTGGCTAGGAGTGTACCCATGACTCAAGGGACATGTTTTGCTTACGGAATTGCTTGATATATACTCGTAGATCTATGAAATTATAGGGAAGGTTGCGGTAGATATACGAAATTATTGGTCAGGTTCTGGAAGGTACTTGAATTTGCTGGTCATGTTCAGGTAGATCGGTGAAAATATAGGTTGTGTTCAGGTAGATGTATGATATTTATGGGCAGGTTGCGGTAAATATAGGAAGCTATTTGTTAGGTTCAGTAAGATACTTGAGTTTTTCCGGATATTTTCAGGTAGAATAATTGAAATTTGGGTTATGTTTCTGTAAATGATTGAATTATGGGTAGGTTGCGTTGGATATGCGAAATTATTGGTTTATGTTCGGGAAGGTACTTGAATTGACTGGATACGTCCATGTAGATGGATGAAAATATAGGTTATGTTCAGGTAGTTAACTGAAAATATTGGGTATGTTCGGGTAGACAAATGATATTAATGGTAGGTTGCGGTAGATACACCAATTATGGTGGTTGGTTCAGGAAGGTTTTGAGTCTACTGGTTATGTTCATGTACAAAGTGTAAATATAGGTTATGTTAGGGTAGATAAATGAAATATAGGTAACGTTCATGTAGATAAATGAAATTATAGGTTAGGTTACGGTTGATATAGGTATTATTTTTTTAGTTTCTGGAAGATACTTCAATTTACTGGTTATGTTCAGGTAGATGAGTAAAAATCTAGGTTTTGTTTGGGTAGATAAATGAAAATATAGTTTATGTAGTGTAGGTAAATGAAATTATAGGTTAGGTTACGGTAGGTATACGTACTATTGGTTAGGTTCAGGAAGACACTTGAATTTACTGGTTATGAAAAGGTAAATAAATGAAAATACAAGTTATGTTCCGGTAGAGTCCCGATATCACTGGCTAGGAGTGAAAATATGGCTCAAAAGGAATGTTTTGCTTGCGAAATTACGCGTTATATTCATGTAGATTTATGTAATTATAGGTTAGGTTTTGATAAATGAATAAAATTCTAGAATCGGTGCTGGACAGCACTTGAAGTTACAGGTTAGGTTCAGGAAGACACTTGAATTTATTGGCTATGTACACATAGATAAATGAAAATACAAGTTATGTTCAGGTAGATACTCGATATTACTGGCTAGGAGTGTATCGATGTCTCAAAAGGCATGTTTTGCTTGCGAATTTATGGATTATATTCGGGTAGATACATGTAATTATACGTTAGGTTCTGTTAGATGTATGAAATTCTAGGTTCGGTGCTGGTCAGCACTTGAAGCTACAGGCTAGGTTCAGCAAGACACTTGAATTAACTGGTTATGAACAGGTAGATGAATAAAAATACAAGTAATGTTCAGGTAGATACTCGATATTACTGGCTAGGAGTGTATCGATGTCTCAAAAGGCATGTTTGCTTGCGAAATAACGAGTTGTACTCGGGTAGATATATATAATTATAGGTTAAGTTCTGTAAGATGTATGAAATTTTAGGTTCGGTTCTGGTCAGCACTTGAAACTACAGGTTAGGTTCAGGAAGACACTTGAATTTAATGGCTATGTACAGGTAGTAAATGAAAATACAAGTAATGTTCCGGTAGATACTCGATATTACTGGCTAGGAGAGTATGGAAGGCTCAAAGGCATGTTTTGCTTGCGAAATTATGGATTATATTCGGGTAGATATATGTAATTATAGGTTAGGTTCAGTTAGATGTGTGAAATTCTAGGTACGGTGTTGGTCAGCACTGGAAACTACAGGTTAGGTTCAGGAAGACACTTGAATTTAATGGCTTATGTACAGGTAGATAAATGAAAATACAAGTAATGTTCCGGTAGATACTCGATATTACTGGCTAGGAGAGTATGGAAGGCTCAAAAGGCTTGTTTGCTTGCGAAATTATGGGTTATATTCGGGTAGATATATGTAATTATAGGTTAGGTTCTGTTAGATGTATGAAATTCTAGGTTCGGTGATTGTCAGCACTTGAAACTACAGGTTAGGTTCAGGAAGACACTTGAATTTACTGGTTATGTACAGGTAGATAAATGAAAATACAAGTTATGTTCCGGTAGATACTCGATATTACTGGCTAGGAGAGTATGGAAGGCTCAAAAGCTTGTTTTGCTTGCGAAATTATGGGTTATATTCGGGTAGATATATGTAATTATAGGTTAGGTTCTGTTAGATGTATGAAATTCTAGGTTCGGTGCTGGTCAGCACTTGAAACTACAGTTAGGTTCAGGAAGACACTTGAATTTACTGGTTATGTACAGGTAGATAAATGAAAATACAAGTAATGTTCCGGTAGATACTCGATATTACTGGCTAGTAGAGTATGGATGGCTCAAAGGCGTGTTTTGGTTGCGAAATTATGGATTATATTCGGGTAGATATATGTAATTATATGTTAGGATCAGTTAGATGTGTGAAATTCTAGGTTCGGCGCTGGTCAGCACTTGAAGCTACAGGTTAGGTTCAGGAAGACACTTGAATTTATTGGCTATTTACAGGTATATAAATGAAAATACAAGTAATGTTCCGGTAGATACTCGATATTACTGGCTAGGAGAGTATGGAAGGCTATAAAGGCGTGTTTTGGTTGCGAAATTATGGATTATATTCGGATAGATATATGTAATTATAGGTTAGATTCAGTTAGATG
>JAOPTO010001341.1:0-40502 GCA_033822845.1 Tetrapedia diversipes
TAAAAGAAATTCCTATAAAAAAAATATATTGCATCTATGGAAAAATAGAAGATTGGTTTCAGTCCTAAGAAATCAACAAAAATAATACAATAAATCATGAGTTTTCATGTTAAAATCTTAAACAACTTTCAGGTACATCTCACTTTGAACGCCAAACTCAAAATACGACAAAATTCCATATTAAGGTTATAATTGTGTAGAAACAGAATTGGGTGTACTTATTCAAATTCGATTCTGGGCTCAATAACTAGCACCCGCGAGCTAGCTTGAAGACCGGCCCTCAGCTCACTGGAAAACAGTCGTATATCTTTCTCGGACGTGTGTATGGCGTGTGTGTATTCCTGGAATTCGCACGAGCAAACGTTCGCAGGAAGGATTCCACGGATTCCCAGAAGCCAGTGTTCGTATCCCTTGCCACGGCACCTCCGTGGAAGCGTCTCTATTTCCGGTCCAGCCGCAGGCATCCGAAATTCTTCGTGGCATCGACGGAATCGACGAGTTTTCGACGTTTCGCGCCACGATTGTCGGTGTGAAAAACGCGCGAGAAAGAGAAGACAATTATACAGGAAAATTCTATTTTAATGATTTTAGTAGAGCGAAAGATGGAACTCAGATCTGAATTATCAGGTCATATTAGAATATTAATAAATGTATATTTAAAACAATTTAACAATAACAACTTAAACGACTTTAAACTTAACAACTTCACCACTCTTTCTACGTTCACCGTCAAAACCTTTCTTCCACGTTAGTCAAACACTTTTTATCCTCGCCGTTAAATCCTTTCTGCTACAAGCTCTACGCAGCTCTACACCTTCACAATCAAACTCTTTCTGTCTTCACAGTCAAACTCTTTCTGCTCTCACAGTCAAACTCTTTCTGCTCTCGCAGTCAAACTCTTTCTGCTCTTGCAGTCAAACTCTTTCTGCTCCCATAGTCAAACTCTTTCTGTCTTCACAGTCAAACTCTTACTGCTCCCACAGACAAACTCTTTCTGTCTTCACAGTCAAACTCTTTCTGCTCCCACAGTCAAACTCTTTCTGCTCTTGCAGTCAAACTCTTTCTGCTCCTACAGTCAAACTCTTTCTGTCTTCACAGTCAAACTCTTTCTGCTCCCACAGTCAAACTTTTTCTGTCTTCACAGTCAAACTCTTTCTGCTCGTACAGTCAAACTCTTTCTGCTCCCACAGTCAAACTCTTTCTGTCTTCCCAGTCAAACTCTGCCTTTATAGTCAAACTCTTTCTTTCTTCACAGCCAAACTGTTTCTGTCTTCACAGTCAAACTCTTTCTGCTCTCACAGTCAAACTCTTTCTGTCATCACAGTCAAACTCTTTCTACTCCCACAGTCAAACTCTTTCTGTCTTCACAGTCAAACTCTTTCTACTCTCACAGTCAAACTGTTCCTGCTCTCACAGTCAAACTCTTTCAGCCTTCACAGTCAAACTCTGCCTTCATAGTCAAACTCTTTCTGTCTTCACAGTCAAACTTTTTCTGTCTTCAGAATCACACTCTTTCTGTCTCGCGCTCGCATTTTCCCCGTCAAACACTCGTTTCCTTTCATTCTAATTGTCAAGCTTTCTCACTCGATGCATTCGGTCACGACCACCCAGAATTTCTCAGCCGCAACGTTTTCTCAAGTACTCTTCAGACTTTTCCAAGCTCTCATCCACTCGATCACATTGCTACAATTACTACAAAAGCTCCGACTACTCTCTTCTTTTTTTGTAAGGAATGCTTCATGTTTATCTTACGAGGAAAGTTGCTACTGTTTCGTGTCTCGAATAAATTTCGCTTGCGGCTTTTAGATTTAGGAACGCCAGATAAGAGACACGAAAAAGAACTTTCTTCGAGACTTTTAACAGTTTCTTGTTTACGCTTCTCCCAGTTCTATAATTCAACCTTTTCGCTGTTAATATCAGCATAGAAAACATTCTTGAACTGTTCACGAGGACGAGATATGTAAAAGCACTTAAATACACCCAACTCTTTTTTTGCACGGCAGATACGTTCCTTAGAAAAGCGTGCAAAAATATACATGCGACATATGGTAAATTTGGGGATATGTTCCATAACTTTAAAAGGTCGTGTAAGATGAAAAAACTCTTAATATTTGCCCAAAAAGCCGTGCAAAAGAAGTAATAATGAAATCCATATTACATAAGTGCTTATAAAACAAAAACGATTCATTTTTATTACAAAAGAAATTAAAATTAGTGTACGATGAAAATTCAATCCGTAAGTAGTAGTAAAAATTCAAATTGAAATTAGGAATAAAAATCAATTTTGCGACTATTCATCGCTACTTGATAACAAGCGTGCACGTTTATCACGGACTGGACCAAAAATGCTATGATCAATAGATATGTCGCTAGCCATGAAGTAGACTAAGTCACTAACACATCTATGGGCATAAACCAACCGACGGTTTGTTTACTTATGCATATCGGGGGTATTCATATTCCCCCAATTGTATTTTGTTGCTTTATAGATAAGTTTTTGTAAGACATTATCAAAATTAGAATTAAAAAAAATTTGTTAGGGATTTCTGCTAGAACAAAAATTTGGTGCAAAAAGGTATGTTTATTCTTATTGGTGAACCGCGTTATTTCAAAATTGTGTAAAAAAAAAAAGTTGGGTGTACTTACACCTGTGTACCTTCTTTTACATGATTTAAACTTTGTATCTGTAATTTATATCTTAATGTTTCAATTTAATATAATTATTTAAAGTTTAATTTTATTGTGTCTCAAAAGTTTAAGGTAACAAGAGAATATAGTTTTAAACAAGGATGTATCGTCTTGTTGTCACGCTTGAAAGGTAATGTTCTTAACGCAATAAGTCAGGACAGTAAAACACAATAACTGTCAAGTGTCTTGTAATTTAGTGATCATGTAGCTCTAAGGTAAACGTTAGAACGAGCTCCATCATAGTGCTTCATAATTGGTTTTCGATCGAAGCTACTATAACGAAAGGATTAACCCCTAGCCTTACAACCGGAAGTCATACACGTGATACAGATTAAATTCCAAAGACACGTCATATTCCCAGTAAACATTAATTTTGATTGTATCTACAGTTTCTGTTCATAACATTATGTATCAGAAAACATAAATTAGCAAATCGTAGCCAGTCTGAACTAGTATTTATACCCTCATACAAAATTTAAATTAATTCAAAGAAAGAACTATAAGACACGCAAAACATTAAGGAGTGTACAAAATAATTACCACAAATTAAACTTTGTAATATCTATGAAGCAAAACAATCTTACATCCAGGTTTATTTGCATAAACATCCTTTAATCTACATATAACAATCCGATTCTTCTTTCCTTCGTTACGCTGTTAAATTAATAAATATCCAACATTAAATATCCATGGCCGCTGAAAGAATTATAAAACGAAGTGATAAGAAAATATAATTAGCAAATTGTAACTGGTCTGAAATAGTATTTATAGCTTCATGAAGAATTTGAATTAATTCAGAGAAAGAACTATAAGACACGCAAACATTAAGGAGTGTACAAAATAATTACCACAAATTAAACTTTGTAATATCTATAAAGCAAAACAAACTTACATCCAGGTTTATTTGCATAAACATCCTTTAATCTACATACAGTGGCTCCAAAGAGTATTCATACATTATGTCACAAATAAATTCGTTTGACCCTGAAATTCTGAATCTGATAGAAGTGTTTGATAAAACTTTGTGGGTATGTAGATCGTAATAGTATACGTATGAATTAATCTCTTCTTTTCGTCTAAATGCCATTTTAAAGGGGTGAAACCAGCGTTGAAGTTTCTGAGTTTTCTCTCATTTTTTAAAGATAACTTTGTAATGGTACTTGATGAAGCAAAACCTTTCAAATAGAAAATGTTCAATTTTTAACCCTTTGCACTCGAGAGGTGACCGTTAGTCATTTAATGATACTAACTTCAAAAATTTTCAAATTCAAAACATTTACTATGATTCACGTATATTAAACTTCATTTAGTATAGTTAAGTCGTATATTAAAATTTACATATATGACTAGTTAACGCCCGGGTCTGAACTAAAGTCTGAAAATTTGCGAAACTATCATATGCTAGGATTACGATGTCCCATGAGAGGGGACAGCCGAATGCGAAGGGTTAATACTCTATCGCCTTGTCTTTAAAAAAAGAACACAGAAAAGCTTGTATTCAAAGCATGAAAAATCACTGAAACTTTGAGTTTCGTTATCAGCCTCCTTAAAAGATATTTTACCGACAAAAGCATTGCTCCACGCAGAACACACCATGCTCTGTACACGCATAAAATTTCATTGAAATCAGAATTTCAAAAGCAGATGAATTTCCTTATAATATAGTGTACCAATTCTTTTTGGAGCCACTGTATAATAATACGTTTCTTTCCTTCCGTTACGCTCTTAAATTAATAAATGTCCAACGTTAAATATCCATGGCCACCGAAAGAATTAAAAAACGAAGTGATATGAAACACAGAGAAGGAAGAACGTAAATCGATTTCATATTATACCGTTGGAAGAGGGTAAAACTGGGAAACACCGGAAGCAGTTGGCTCCTCGGGACCTCCTCAAACTTCGAAGCAAGCAACCGCGCTCGAACTTTCCCAAACTTATCCGAATACGATTTATCCACGGTCGACGTGCACACGCTGCACGCCCATTATTCGCGTCCTTGAATCCCGTGGATGAAGTCCCATTCCGCTTTTCCCGGCGTTTCTTTCACATTCCCGGCCGCCACTTTCGGTAAATGACTCTTCGACCGATCTCACATACAATCGCTTATTCATGCGATCCACATAAATGAATCATTGTGTATTCGCTGGGACTTTATAGGGACCGAGAACAGCGTTTTGTCCCGATGACAATTACGCTCGCTTTCGATACGCGTTCACGCTCACCTTAATGGCCAGAGAGACCGCCGCTCAAGGCCGCTTTAAGAATTTCGCGGCATTCCCAATTTCCCCCGCCGTTCCCACCGTTTCCGTGTTCGGATAATCAAGGACGCGACAAGTTTCTCACCGTTGTAGTGTTTAATAATTTTATTAGGTCGAATCGTAAGTAAATTCCGATGCAGCTAAATAGAATCTATTGTTCGTATCTACCCGCTATGAGTTACCATGACAAGAAGTTTTTGTTTTCACTATATAGACGAGGCTTTAGTTAGTCTTTTATGAACTGTTTTGTGTGATACACGTTACGTTAAACTGTTTTTTTTAATCTCTGAAATGGAGAGTTAAAAAGTACATATTCGTCATGTAATGCATTGGGAATTTAAACAAGGCAATAGTGCTAAGGCGACAGCTGAAAAAATATGCAGTGTATATGGTGAAGACTAATAACTGATCGGGCAGTTAGAAATTGGTTTATAAAATTCCGTTCTGGAGATACGACCTTAAAAGACGAACCGAGGGCGGGACGTCCTTCCGACTTTGACGACAACCTTTTAAAAGCAATATTGGAGCAAAATCCACGTCAATCAATAAGAGGTATATCAGAAAGGTTGAATACATCACAATCAACTGTTAACCGTCACCTGGAGAAATTAGGGAAAGTCAGCAAGTTAGGAGTATGGGTAGCTCACAATCTCAGTGAACGGAATAAAGAAGATCGCATGTCAATCGCCACGAGTCTGCTCTCACGGGTAAAAATTGAGCCTTTTTTAAACAGGATTGTAACAGGCGATGAAAAATGGGTTACCTATGAGGATACAGTCCACAAAAGACAGTGGCTTGATAAGGATCAACCACCCTTATCAGATCCGAAAGCAAATATCCATGGCAAAAGATTTTATTGTGTGTATGGTGGGATTGTCAAGGAATAATTCACCACGAGTTGTTGAATTCAAATTTAACGATTACTGCAGATAGATACGTTCAGCAGTTGCAAAGAGTGCAAGAGAAACTCCATGAAAAGCGTCTTGCACTCGTCAATCGCAAAAACGTCATTCTTTTACACGACAATGCGCGACCACATACAGCAAGGGTGACTCAAGAAAAAATTCTTCAGCTTGGATGGTCTGTTTTACCACATCCACCTTACTCCCCGGATCTTGTCCCAACAGACTACCACATTTTCTGTTCTTTATAAAACTTTTTGAACGGAAAAACCTTCAATTCTGAAGAGCAAGTCAGGCAGGCTGTCAAAAATTTCTTCCAGTCCAAACCAATCACATTTCAGAAGGAAGGAATTGATAAACTGCCAGGAAGATGGGAGGAGGTTATATATAATAGTGGTGAATACATAATAAATTAATATAATTCAAATAAATATTCACTTCTTTTTTCGTTGTTTATGTTTTGAGAAAAATTTGTAATTTATCTTACCTACCACGACCGGTTATTTTACCAGTCGCGGTAGATTAGGTATACGTGAAGTGTCGGTAGGAATAGTGTTGATATACGTACATTAAAAATATAATAGATATACAAGAAGCATCCGTAAATTCAGTGTTAAGTCTATATAACGTTACAGAGGATCATCTAAGCTTTTCTAGTACAGTGTTTTTGGAGAAGAAAAATAGTAACCGTCACATTTTTTTCGTTATTGAAAAGAGCGTGTTTCCCTTTGTACCGGAAAAAGTTAACCACCGGCATCTTTCCGACCTCTGAAGGCTGCTCGAGTAATGGGGCAGAAAGAAAAATCGTGTACGAAATAAAGAAGGATGGCGTCCAGCCTCGAAGGGGAAAGCAATAAGCGTTGGCGAGCATCTCGTCGCGATATATCGCTTTGTTTCACTTAAATTTCACTCTCCTTCTGTTACCCTCCTCCATTTTTCTCTCGTCCGTTTATGAGCTGCGCCCGCTTTCCTCCTCGCAATGCGTTTTCTAATGGAATTTTCATGTACAACCTTTTGCTTCCTGCTGCAACGTGAAAAAGGTATCTCTGCTACGTTCTAGAGGCGCGTCCTATATGCAGGTCATATTTTTGGAAGCGCAATTGCATTAATGACAGCAGCGAGAATTAGTAACGAAGAAACACATTAGTTTTGATGAAGCTTCATACGGTTTCCTTTTTTTCTTGTCGAAAAAATATATTTAAAAGGTGGAATGGTTAATGATTGTGAAGCTGTTAATTTAATTTGTACAACTGAAGGAAAAATGGAGATGAAAAAATATTTTCAGTTAGAAAATTAATCAACTTTTTCCGATGGATAATTTTAATGAAAGAAGCTGGTATGATTTTATAGATATCTCCTCTATGGATGAAGAATACTTATTTTCTGTGATTTGATCATTTTTAACAAGCTTTTCATGAATGTAATCAATATAATATGAGATTTTCGTCAATACAGTCTATAAAAAAAACTATTTGTCTTAACCCTAGAATTCCTAACGGGGGTTCCTCGAACACACAAATTGAAAAACCTAAAATTAGAACCATTTCCCTTTCGTAAAAAATTCTCTTAAAATTATTTATTGTTGTACACACATTTAAGTTTGATATTAAGAGGTTCCCGTTGCCATGTGTACAAAATTAGTAAGCATAAAAGAAATATAACTGACTACGCGCGGTGGCGATCACGCGAAGTGGATCCTCACGCTGTCCTTTTCTCCAAAGAATAAAAATTACAGAACGAAGAATGAAACTATGTAACTAATTGGGAACTTTAACTGGAAAGACACCACGAACTGAAATACCAAAAGATATAGAACCGACAAGAAAGAGAAGAAGATGTTATGAGTGTATACTGGAGGCTAAAAGCAAACGCATAAAATATAATAGTTTATTAAAATCAATGCACAGTTGTTAGAAATGCAAAAACCATGTTTGCAGAAAACATTCATTTAATGCTACACTCTGTCATTCATGTTTATCAGAAGAATCAAGTTCAAACTAGCTACGCGTTACTATACTATTTTATAATAGTATTTAATTTTATAAATATACATAAATCAATACAAATTGAATGCAAAAACATATGTTGTCTTGTTTACAAACTATAACATATTGCAAAAAATTTTCCAAAAAACAACTTTTTCCAGGATAAATGTATAAAAAGAAGTATGGGTTCGAGGAACCCCCCCTCTTAGGAGTTTGCGTAACAGATTGAGGCTCAGGAGTTCTAGGGTTAAAAAATGAAAATGATATTAAACGGGAAGAAATTTGGAAGGTAGTTTGAATATTGTAGAATGTGTTTCAGCGATGAAAACTTAACAAATGAAGAGACATATTAGGTTGTTCGGAAAGTAATTTCGTTTTTTTTTTATAATATGTCGAGCTTTGAGATTAAACCTAGGCGTTTCAAATGATCATGAACGGTCGCATTCGATAAATTTAATAATAAATTTAATAATAACAAATCGAGGCTCAGGAGTTTTAGGGTTAATCGATTCCTAATTACTGAAAAGTAATCAGTTTTCTACGTAACGCTTGGACCTAAATTAAACAGGATCTGAATTTCATTAGAATGTTAAAGTTAATATTTCGAATTGAAAATGTTAATATACATTAAGGTTTGTCCAAATTGCCAACTTTCTGGTACAGGAATTAATTAAATTAAACTCAAGACTTGTACGCGCATATAATATCGCTATCGCGTTAACATAATTGTACTTGTACAGTAAACGTTATGATTACGAAAAGGTTTCAACGAAATTCATAAAAGTAAATATCGTGAGGCTAAAGCTATGAACAGGAAGCAAAACATTATTTATCGTTGCAGCTATCTTATTGTGTTATTATTGCAATTTTATACAATATACACTTGCACCGTGTTACGCTCAATCATGAGACGACCCAAGTTTTGCCAATCTGCACCGTATTTCACTGAAAAATATTCGTATCCGTTGGAATGAATAACCTCGTTCTTCCTATAGAAAATTTCGCCGACACCTTGTTAAGTAAGTGAAATTAAGCGTCTGTGTATAATATTGCAGCTATGAAAAATAGTTATGTTTATGAAATTGATAAAATTTACAAATTTTCACTGACAAACAGATAAAAGTAAAATCTATGTTAATACTACAAGAACCATCTGGGTTAAAATGATTGAAATAACATTCAAGTTTTATAAAAAGTAATCAATTCTAATTGCTTGTTTCCTAGAAACGTTGCATATAGCAAGGATTAGTTATAAAATATTAATTTCAACATTAAAATTTGACCTAACTTATTATTTCGTCATTTTTCACAGTCCGGTTTTCCTAAATTATGTGTCACCGGTAAATTTCCGATTTCTATATCCAATATTTCTAATCACAATTTCGTGAATGAAATCTAATTAAAGATTCACTCTACCTTCTATCATAAATATGGATACCGAGTGGTTTACTCGAAACACTTTGTCATTTTCGCATATTGCAGCGCAATTCTGTTAATCGGGCATATTTGAAACTTCGACAAAGCAGTAGTAATTTTCATATTGTAATTATTAACATTACCATATCATAATTAACCATCATTACCATAATTTTATGGAACTAATGTTACCGTAATATAATGAAAATGATGCTAATAGATTAGTGAGGTTCTTACGATGAAAATAAATCGAAACACGACCTCTCAATCGGACCAGTTTTAACAGTAATTAATGTTCAAGACACCTTCGATTCATTACTATGGATGTTGTCCAATAGCGTTCACAGGGCAAGGTCGTGATCAGGGATTAAATGCGCCGAATCACTGAACAGCAGATTATCACAATGCCTTTTTGCACATTAAAATTGCCCAGAAATGCATAAAAATTTGCAGTCTACTCGTCAAGCTTCGTAAATCACGACACCATGACGGTTGTACCATTGAAATAACCGATACAGATTTTACTAACCAAATTCACCGACAACAGCATTAATCTGCAATAGTATTAACGCTATTTCTACCACAACCGGTCAAATGACCGTTTTCAAAATTTCGATAACAATTTCATAGGTGCAACGTAATTGAAAATCACCTTTAAACTTTAGACTTTTTCTCAAATATTTGTATAATACATTTTTCAATATTCACTTCTTTTTTCATTGTTTATTTTTTGAGAAAAATTTGTAATCTGTCTTACGTGGGAATGTCGCGGTAGGAATAGGTATACGTGAAGTGTCGATAGGAATAGTGTTAAACGTCATTTAGTTTAGTTTAAAATTTACATATATGACTATTTAACGTATGGGTCTGAACTAAAGTCTGAAAATTTGCGAAACTATCATATGCTAGGATTACGATGTCCCATGAGAGGGGACAGCCGAGTGCAAAGGGTTAACACTATTCCTACCACAACCGGTCAAATGACCGTTTTTAAAATTTCGATTACAATTTCATAGATACAACGTAATTGAATCGCCTTTAAACTTTAGACTTTTTCTCAAATATACGTATAATAGATTTTTCAATCTTTACTTCTTTTTTCATTGTTTATTTTTTGAGAAAAATTTGTAATCTGTCTTACGTGGGAATGTCGCGGTAGGAATAGGTATACGTGAAGTGTTGGTAGAAATTGTCGTATACGCGAATTCCACGTTCTTGTAATTGTGGTTAAACACGTACGTCATACGCCGAATTAACCTTGTATGACTTATTCTCTTTAGTGGACTGTATAATGAGTAGTATTTGGGGTAGTGACTAGTGCAATTGCTCTTCTTTATTCTTGTAAAGTTTATAATATCTGTTGTAACAAACTAAAGGCTATACGATCAGTGAATGTCAAGGCTTGCAGACCGAAAATTGACTTATAATGTGACTAACAACGTTTTACTAACAAAAAAAAGGTGTCTCGCGTGTCGAACGCTCTCAATATATATCTACCCTTGGCTGGTCGACCCCACTCCAAGGACGTGATGATTCGCCGGTCATCCTTGGAGAGGGAAGGTAAAGCCTACACAAAGGGTGGGTTCGGGGTGTACCTGCTAAATCCTATACGCCAGGGGGGTCTAATGACGATTCCTGGCCATCGTTATAAAAATAAAGATTCGCAATGCGACAAGAATAGTGTTAACACTTAGCCGACCGAATGGGGAGATCTCCCATTTTTTCTTCAACAAAGCGCTGCAATTGATTCTATTTGTTTTTGTTATTAGTTAGTCTTAAACCAGTACTGTTCATAAATTCTCCAAAGTACAATTTTTAATAAATTCAACATCAGCTTAGGACCAACTAATAACAAAAGTAAATAGAATCAATGGCACTGCTTTGTCAAGGAAAAAATGGGAGATCTCCCCATTCGGTCGGCTAAGCTTTAACCCTTTGGCCTATAACCACGAGCCTGACTCGTGGTAAAGAATTTGTGTCATAAACAAAAACCACGAGTCTGACTCGTGGCAAAGAATTTGTGTTATAAACAAAAACCACGAGTCAGACTCGTGGTGTAGAATTTGTGCATAAGGTGCCGCGTGTTATTATTAGAACAGAGTTATTCCACATCGAATATTTTTCCCTTGATTATGATTACACTCCAGACGTCTTAAAATTACTATTTGTACCCGAACATTGTTCATTATTTCACAATTCCTTTCGTTACACTGAAATCTATGTCATGAAAAGTATACATTTTGTGTCAGTATGGGACACGGCTGAACAGTTGAATGGCACGGCGTGCGACCGACATTCTTGTTTACTATAGCTCGCGCAATTGGCAGATATCGTGTAGGCTAAGGGGTTAACCGCAAGAATAATGACGGAATCACACGTTCTTTGTATATAAAAAGAAATAAATAGTAGCATACATGAACAGATATATTAGCGTTATATATTGAGCATTGTGTAATTCGGTCATTATTCTTGTGGTTAATACTGTTATTTCGTTGAAACTATCTCGAGTTAATACTACTGTCTAGTATTGCCGGTTAATACTACTGTCAAGTGCTGTCGGTTAATACTACTGTCGGTTAAAAATTAACACTGTTGTCGGCGAATTCCAGTTGACACTAGTGTTCCTTCTCGAAAAATTCTTAATAATTGTTACCAATTAAACAATAATTGTTAATAAACTTCATAATTGTTTATTTTCAATTTTTCCAGAAATTACAGAACTTTTCTCGAGAAATTTAACTCTAAAAAGATTGTTATAAGTTTTAATCATTTTTGAACACGATATTTTAATTACCACAAACTGCTTATTATTAATCACTGATGTACATTTGAATGTACCTATTGTAAGCTATATATCAAAAACGAGATAATTCGATTTTTCGATGTTCGTTATAAAATATGTAATATGTAACACAATGTTTAGATAGCACTAAACATATTTCAGAAAGAACTGGCGATCTACTCTATCGCAGTGATAAGTATGTGACGAGCACAGAAATAAATGTTTGGTTTAAATATTTCTCGCATTTTTGACAAATGTTTACGGTACAAAAATATGAATTTTTCAATACGTCGAGAATTCTCGAGAAGTCCCAAGCCATTTCTCATTTCTCGAGAAATGAAGAACATCGAGAGATCAGTAACACCAGTTGGCACTTCATTGTGTCCGTATGAGGTCTGTGTCGGTCATTTCAATGGGACCCCCATGACGGATCCCAGACAATTTCAGACGAACGCGCTTCGTTGTTCTCCGTCATCGTCGAATTTTCCGCTACACAGCAACCGAGGAGAAATGTTTTACGAGCCAGCCCGGTTGCACGCCACTTTGCATAATGTATTCCGCCACGGAACGCATAATGCGTCCGGGAATACAGATACGATTCGAAAGCGCGTAATCTAGCGGACCGGTTAAATACGAAAACATTGCGATTTCCTGCGCGTGCACGATATCAAAGCTCCATCCAGCTACTTTTATTGCACGTTTAATATGCGGAATGATGCACCGCGAGCTTGCTGTCAGCAATAGCGAAGTTCTACGGCCATGAAATGTTGACGTATCGATCTGAAAACTGGTGGGGGCTTCACCTGTCGGGATTCGAACTCAACGATAACACAACGAGTTCTCTGTGAGTCGTGGACACGGTTGAAAATGTTATTCGAACAGAATTTCCACGTATCTATAGGAAAATTCTACTTTGACTTCATTTAGTAGAGTGAGATGGTAGGGTTAAGGTGTGAATAAAATGAAGCGAAGTGCTTAGGATATTAATCCTAGATTCATAAACATTCGTCCCACAGATCGCGCAAAATATGTAAACACTTGTAACTTTTAAAGTGAAAGAGATAGAAAGATGAACTTCGATCGCTCAGAATAATTGATTGTGTTCATTTTAATTTCAGAAAATTAATGATTAATGAACAACTTTTCAGATTTAAACGATGTTTCATTGATCCTTGTATTCTATACAACAAACATCATCGATATAATATGCCCGTCTCAGAGACGAATGTTTATGAATAGTGTATCTTCAATGTATGTTTATGAATCTAGGGTTAATAAATGTATGTAGGAATGCGATCGGGTGGATGCGAGTTTGGGAAAGTCTGAAGAGTACTTGAATTGGGCGATTCTCGTGTGAATGCAGAATGTTTGGGCTCGAATGTTTCTAAGGCGCGAAAGATGAGCACTTGAGAAAACGTTGCGACTGAGAAATTCTGGGTGGTCGTGGCCGAATGTATCGAGTAGGAAAGGTTAACAATTAGAATAAAAGGAAACGAGTGCTTGGAAGAATATATGACGGGGAGCGCGTGGCAGAAAGTATTGGACGGTGAAGCAGAATGTGTTTGACTGTGGAGACAGAAAGAGTTTGACTATGAAGGCAGAAAGAGTTTGGCTATGAAGGCAGAGTTTGACTGTGAAGACAGAAAGAGTTTGACTGTGAGAGCAGAAAGAGTTTGACTGTGAAAGTAGAAAGAGTTTGACTGTGAAGACAGAAAGAGTTTGACTGTGAGAGCAGAAAGAGTTTGACTATGAAGGCAGAGTTTGACTGTGAGAGCAGAAAGAGTTTGACTGTGAAGACAGAAAGAGTTTGACTATGAAGGCCGAGTTTGACTGTGAAGGCTGAAACAGTTTGACTGTGAGAGCAGAAAGAGTTTGACTATGAAGGCAGAGTTTGACTGTGAATGCTGAAAGAGTTTGACTGTGAGAGCAGAAAGAGTTTGACTATGAAGGCAGAGTTTGACTGTGAATGCTGAAAGAGTTTGACTGTGAGAGCAGAAAGAGTTTGACTATGAAGGCAGAGTTTGACTGTGAAGACAGAAAGAGTTTGACTGTGAGAGCAGAAAGAGTTTGACTATGAAGGCAGAGTTTGACTGTGAATGCTGAAAGAGTTTGACTGTGAGAGCAGAAAGAGTTTGACTATGAAGGCAGAGTTTGACTGTGAGAGCAGAAAGAGTTTGACTGTGAAGACAGAAAGAGTTTGACTATGAAGGCCGAGTTTGACTGTGAAGGCTGAAACAGTTTGACTGTGAGAGCAGAAAGAGTTTGACTATGAAGGCAGAGTTTGACTGTGAATGCTGAAAGAGTTTGACTGTGAGAGCAGAAAGAGTTTGACTATGAAGGCAGAGTTTGACTGTGAATGCTGAAAGAGTTTGACTGTGAGAGCAGAAAGAGTTTGACTGTGAAAGTAGAAAGAGTTTGACTGTGAAGACAGAAAGAGTTTGACTGTGAGAGCAGAAAG
Source organism: Tetrapedia diversipes (assembly GCA_033822845.1). Taxonomy (NCBI): domain Eukaryota; kingdom Metazoa; phylum Arthropoda; class Insecta; order Hymenoptera; family Apidae; genus Tetrapedia; species Tetrapedia diversipes. Next base: position 14,490 of record JAOPTO010001341.1, read on the forward strand.
AGTTTGACTATGAAGGCAGATAGAGTTTGACTATGAAGGCAGAGTTTGACTGCGTTAGGTGTAGAGCAGCGTAGAGCGCGTAGCAAAAAGGGTATGACGGTGAGGGTAGAAAGTGTTTGACTAACGTAGAAGAAAGGTTTTAACGGTGAACGTAGAAAGAGTGTGATTCTGAACGTTGAAGTTGTTAAGCTGTAAAGTCGTTTAAGTTGTTATTGTTAAATTGTTTTAAACAGATGTTTTCGAACTTCCTAAAATTCCAGATATGGCTTAGCTTCTTGGAAGAAGCCCTTGAGAAAGTACGCTAAGAGAAAGCTGGTTTATGGTTAATTTTTGCTTCGTAGTATTTCTGTATTCAATTTCCAACAAATACAATTTTGGTTTATCATTGTTCTTTTAGCTCGATTTCGATGACTTTGTTAAATGCGTTCATTTTCACAAGTTAAAGAGATCGAACTTAAACGGAGATTTGTTTGGCCCTTTAAATGTCATAACGCGTAGGTACTGCGTTTTGGATATTTTGAGTAAGTTTGTATATTGTACGTGTTATGCACCTTTATGTACACTTAAATTTCCCATAAATATCTACAGTCTCTTTTTTCCTCTCTTTTTCAAACTCCAAACTTCAACGAGAAGTTCAACAGCGAAAAATCTACTCTCTACAATGTGAATTTGGGGTAAAATTTTCACCTTAATAATCGAGTTACAATAAAAATTCAACATTTAAAAGATTTAAATACATAGCTGCATTTATTAAAAAAAAAGAAACATCAACCACAAATTTATTATTGGAATTAAATACAGAAAGAAGAGTTAGTTATACCGTACATATCTGTTTACGTCATTACAATCGATGTCTTAAGAAACACTTGAAGAAGTAACGCACGAATTGATGATACAGGATTGGCTAATGGAAAGTTTTAGCCAAGACTGTACCCCTGACTGGTTTGCTTCGAACAATAAACAAAAGACGTGGAACAATTATGATTTATTCGTCATCCTGAACAACAGCTAATTAACCCACTCGTTATCCAAGAACAACAAACAGATCGAGTTTATTGGTTGTTTAAAATAACTTTTGCCAAAAGTTGGCCTAGAATCGGTGAACCACGAAGACGTGCGTTGTAAATTATGACGTGCGATTGCGTGAGCAGCGGATACGTAAATACGTGCATATGTGAGGTCGAGTTGAGAGAAAAAAAAGAAAAAAGAATGGATCTTTTTTATAACCGTCAGCCGCGGTCAAGTCTATACACGTGAAACAACAACGATGACGTAAAAACGGATGGGTATGCCGAATGGAAAAGTTGCGGGACACGAATTGCATCGAAACAATGAATTTCGTTTTCGCGAGGCGAAACCAAAGGATCCGAGACTGGCTATCGTAATAATAACAACAACAACCACTGTTTCGATGACCGAGTAAACTTCGGTTGAGCAACGCATGAATCTCGTTGTTGCTTTTACGATAACATTTTCAAGAAGCTCGCGCACGCTAAGTGCTTCTCGCAATTAGGGTACGGTTACACCGTTAAAATGGTTGCAAATACGAGGAACGATGGGTTAACCCTTTGCGGACGAGTGTCGGATATATCCGCCCAACTCTCGCGCTGCGGCTGGCGTTTGTCTGTCGTAAACGACACGTATAAGATACGCATGGGTATACTAGCCTAAGAAATCAAGTTGGCCTAAATTTGTTTGTTTATGATTTTGTTAGATTTTATGAAAGACTTATTTAAATACAGCTTTAGTTTTTATAACACAAACGCGCGACGTAACTATTTCCTTTACTGCTCCGTCCGCAAAGGGTGAAAGGACGAAATTAAGAAATATTACAGGCTGCTTGTGTTTGTTAGACGCGCATTTGCAGATTTCTCTGCACAGATGTAGGAATGCGATCGAGCGGATGCGAGTTTGGGAAAGTCTGAAGAGTACTTGAGTTGGGCGATTGTCGTGCGAACGCAGAATGTTTGGGCTCGAATGTTTCTGTTGGAAATTGAATACAGAAATACTACGAAGCAAAAATTAACCATAAACCAGCTTTCTCTTAACGTACTATCTCAAGGGCTTCTTCCAAGAAGCTAAGCCACATCTGGCATTTTAGAAAGTTCGAAAACATCGAGAAACAGAACAATGGGGCTGAAGGACCCGGACGGGGTTGTAAGAATTTCGACCACTGCGTTCTGCCAGTCTTGTGACAAAACTCGCTAGGTGCGGTCATAATTGCCCTTCCTCGTGCTATATAAAAGTATTAATAAATATCTGAGTATTATTTCACAAATAAGAGTTTATTTCATTCAGCAATATAAAACCCCATTCCCAATAGTTTCTAAGGCGTGAAAGATGAGAACTTTGGAAAACAGCGTGACTGAGAAATTCTGGGTGGTCGTGACCGAATGCGTAGAGTGAGAAAGGTTGACAATTAGAACGAAAGGAAACGAGTGTTTGGAAGAATATATGACGGGGAAAATGCGAGCGCGAGGCAGAAAGCTTTTGACTAACGTAGCAGAAAGTATTGGACGGTGAAGACAGAAAGGTTTGGTTGTGAACGTAGAAAGAGTGTTAAAGTTGCTAAGTTGTAAAGTCGTTTAAGTTGTTTTGTTAAATTGTTTTAAATATATTGTTATTAAGTTTTAATCGCTTTACTTTTATTTTTCACACCTGAATTCCATCTTCTGTTCTACATTTTATAGAACATTTCCTATATAGATGTATTTGTTTTGGAAAAATGTGACTGCATTTAAAACCCTTTTCACTCTTTTAAAGATTATTAACGCTTGGACTGCGCCAACTTACGCGTGCAGCGGGCGTTTTCTCGTGAACCGCGCTGGAATTTTGGCCATTCGGTAAATTTGTGAGGAAAAAAGATTGCGAAGCGTTGTCTAGCAACGCAACAACACACACGTCATGTATGCGGGACATTGTATGTAATTGCATTGTAATTATACAATCCTACCATATCTATCGATCACAAATCTACTAAATACGTATTTTCATGTGATCCGCGCTCCAGTGACAGATTGTGCAAAACGTAAAAGTACGGTGGTTCAAAAAAATAGTCGTATACCTAGTTTTTTTGTAATAACTTGTTTTAAAGAAACGATACACAAATAAAAAGTATTTCGATTAGTAGTCTATCGTGTACAAAGATAATGTGCAAACGACGAATCTTTAATAACGCACGACAAAAAAGTAACGCAATAAATACAAGAATTTTAGGCGCAAAGACCGGGCATGTAATTGCAATTGTACAATTCTACGTATCTTTCTGCAGTTCGTAAGCAGTACTTTTTAAATTCTACTGTTTTTATTTCATATCCACTATTAATTGTTCACAAAATCAGTATAATGGTGAGCGGAATAAATGAAAATGGCTTAAAACATGTTTGAAAACCGAAATAATGCGGTGACATCGTAAACCTGACTTAACGGCAAAAATATTAATTTTAAGGTGGCTAATCACATTTCAAAATACTTCAATATAGTTGTACTTTAGTTACCGTTCCGATTATAATGCAAAAGGAAACATCTTTCACTTAACATCGAAGCATAACAAGGTTATCAAGAGATTTCAGCGTTTAACTATGTATTTATTGTTATAATTCTTAGGTCTGCAAGGTTCCGCAAGATATTCCTTCGTAGATATCTTCAGTAGATTCCAACGAATGCTCTCACTAAAAATTCGTCGTAAACTCTCGTAACCTCCGCTTTGTAATCGTCAGTAAATAAAAAAAAAAAAGGAGCGGAAAAACATAGGGATTCCTTTTACGATATTTTTCAAAGAGAAAAATAAGCGTATTCCAAAAATTTATACATGTTCCTATAGCTGAAAGAACACTCTTCAAAACGACCGACTTGGATTCGCCTAAATTCCTACCCCTATAAAGATACAACGACGTGAAATATGAAATTTTAGAAGAAAAGTGTAATGATTCTAGAGCCTGCATTTTTCCTAGTTTCCAAAGCTCTCTCAAGTAATTCCGAATGACTTATGACAACTCTCTTGCACGGCAAAAGTTGGTCCATGGATATAAGAATTTATGATTAAAGTTTCGTAGATTTCCAACGAACTTGAAAATTTGAATTAAGTTCGTGTTTCGGGCGATTCGGACCACTATGCGCGACGGTTTAACGATCGATCTTGACCCGGCGTCGGGATGAAAACATTACTGATGGGCATTATTGACCTTCGTGCCGAATGAAACGTCGTCGTGCACGTAACCTAAATACAGATGATCGCCAAACGAACAACGAGACAATTAAGCCTGCCGGAAGTCGTACGAATGGCCGCTCAAAATGTAATTGACGCACAATGGTACACACATGATTCGCCTTCCCTCTTAATTACATTCCAACGCCGCGCCCGATGCGTGCGTATCCAACATAAGCGTATAGTAAGTACGTAAATCCTTCCTCGACTTACTCGACCGTGCTCGAGATGGAAATCAAACACGGAGCCAGGAGTCTAGTGTATTTCGATTCCTAATCCGCCGACCTAAGCAAGAGAACACTGAAATTGGGTCACCGTGAATTAGGGACGTCGCTTGATGAGCAATGGAGACAAATTAATTGGACTGTATTTCTAGATCTCCACGAAATGCTCATAGGACTTTTCAACTTTCTTTCTAAAGTAAAACACATGTGGAACTTCGAATACTTTAACACTTAGACAACCGAACGACGAGATCTCCCACTTTTTCCTCGGCTAAACGCTGCCATTGATTTTATTTAGACAGTTAGACTTAGAATACTTTAACACTTAGACAACTGAACGACGAGATCTCCCACTTTTTCCTCGACAAAACGCTGCCATTATTTCTAGTTACTTTTGATATTAGTTAGTCTTGAACTAGTGTTTTTCACGGTTCATCAAATGGAATTTTCTGCTCTTTTAAAGTACAATTTTTAATTAATTCAACACTAGTCCAATACTAACTAAAAACAAAAGTAAACCGAATCAACGGCAACGCTTTGTCGAGAAAGAAATGAAAGGTCCTGTTCGATTGGCTAGGTGTTAACCCTTTGCACTCGAGAGATGATCGTTAGTCATCAAATGATAGTTTCGCAAGTTTTCAAATTTAGTTAGTTTGCTTATTAGTCAGACTTAGAGGTTAAATAGTTGTACATGTAGATTTTAATATATCACTTCACTAAACTAAATGACATTTAATATAGGCGAATTTGAGTACATATTTCAAATTTGAAAATTTTTGAAATTAGTATAATTAGACGACTAACAGTCACCTCTCGAGTGCAAAGGATTGATATGTCTTGAAAAATTAATGATATTCTAATACGTGAACTTTCTGTTATTCGAACGTTCTGTCGAGCCTCGTTCGAATTAGACAAGTTTTCGTTTGTGTAAGTTACGAAATCGTTTGAAATCGAGTTATTTGATCTCAAGTTACGGATTCCTAAGACGATGCGGATGAAGGTATTACATTCTAGGATAATCGGTAATAAGTTCACTCTGCATAAGTTTCGGGTGAGCCAAAATGAACTTGAGAGGATATTTCGAATCGAGCAACAGGTTCACATCGGTACAGTAGTTCCAATTGCTACGGTAATTCCAATTACATGAATTCAATTATTCCGATTCAATTAACTCGAGCGAGACCTTAATCGAGTAGAATATTACCTAGAAACAAATACCTTGCCGTGTTTAGATACAAATTTCACACGAACTGTAACAACAAACGAGGGTAATAAGAATAACGAACACCTGTTTTGTATTCGTAGTACTTAAAAAGAACCTTTAATGATTTAAAATACAGTATTCTCCTTAAAAAATGTATACTATCTAGTAGTCTGAAATTACAAGATCTTCAAACATGCAAACGAACTTCAATAGTTCTGGATTCTCAATTAACCTCTTAGTACTCAAAAAACGACAGTCAAACGATGCCAATTTCCAAATGCAAAAGGTTCTACAGTTATACTCATAATTTTCAACATTACTTATTCAAAACAAGTAAATCTTATCACAAGGAAATTCTAGTACCATTTCATTTCCCCACTTTACATTCGTAAATCTCTAAAGCTAATTTCACTTGACCACTTTCGTCTGTCTCTTTTTAAATGCAAACGGTTAACAAATTATTTTTACTTTCATTCACCTATTATTGTTCCGTTATCAACAAGTTTCTTAGCATCTTCCAATTAATTATTACACATGATGCTCTCTCCGCTGTATCGCGTTTCTCCGTCTACGATTAATTAATTAACTCGAACGAGACCTTACTCGAGTAGAATATTACCTAGAAACAAATACCTTGCCGTGTTTACATACAAATTTCACACGAACTGTAACAACAAACGAGGGTAGTAAGAATAACGAACACGTGCTTTGTGTTTGTAGTGTTTAAAAAGAACCTTTAATGATTTCAAATACAGCATTCTCCTTAAAAAACGTACACTATCTAGTAGTCTGAAATTACAAGATCTTCAAACATGCAAACGAACTTCAATAGTTCTGGATTCCCATTTAACCTCTTAGTATTCAAAAAACGACAGTCAAACGATGCCAATTTCCAAATGCAAAAGGTTCTACAGATATAATCATAATTTTCAACATTACTTATTCAAAACAAGTAAATCTGATCACAAGGAAATTCTAGTACCATTTCATTTCCCCACTTTACATTCGTAAATCTCTGAAGCTAATTTCACTTGACCACTTTCGTCTGTCGCCTTTTAAATGCAAACGGTTAACAAATTATTTTTACTTTCATTCACCTATTATTGTTCCGTTATCAAAAAATTTCTTAGTATCTTCCAATTAATTATTACACAGGATGCTCTCTTCGCTGTATCGCGTTTCTCCGTCTACGATTCCACGGTTCGAGCTTCGCGATCGAGTTTCTCGGCGGAACTCCCCAGGAGGAGATCGCACGACGGTGAAAAGACGTTAACGACGTGTCCGTTCGAGGAAAAATCAACGCCTAACGACAGTCAAGGGGAACGCGTTCCCCGGGGGAGAATGAAATCTCGTTCCCCGGCGCCGGTTCGAGGGATTCGATACACCGTTACGCTGACTTGCGGAACGAACGAACGTTTCCCCGTGACTGCTCGTGTACGAGAACGATGTTACGCGGTTGAAGAGTAACTAATAGCAGCGCGTCATGATTCTACGATGCAACGACGGAAAATTTCTTATCTGCTTGCCGAGCAGCAGCCCGTCCCTTAAAAATCAGAGGCCGTCAGCGTCGTTCGTGCCGGTTAACCCTTTAGCAGTGCGATAAAACGGCGAGCAATACCAATACAATTTATACCGATTACCAAAGTATCGTAACTAAAAACAAATAACCCGTTCGGCGGATGTGACCTTAACATTATTTCTACCACGACCGGTCAAACGACCGTTTTTAAAATTGTAATTACAATTTCATGTATACAACATAATTGAATCGCTTTTAAACTTTAGACTTTTCCCCCAAATATACGTATAACACATTTTTCAATATTCACTTCTGTAATCGTTGAAACTTTGAGATTCGTTGTCAGCCCCCTTAAAAGATATTTTGCCGCCAAAAAAATTGTTCCACGCAGGACACACCATGCTCTGTACACACATAAAGTTTCATTGAAATCAGAATGTCGTAAGTAGATGAATTTCTTTAAAATACAGTGTACGAATACTTTTTGGAGCCACTGTATTTCAGTGCAACGAAAGGAATTGTGAAATAATAAACAATGTTTAAGTACAAATAGTAATTTTAAGACGTCTAGGGTGTAATCATAATCAAAGGAATGATATTCGATGTGAAATAACTCCAATCGCTTGTTCTAATAATAATACGCGGCATTTAATAGCTTACAATAGGTACATTCAAATATACGTTAGTGATTAACACTATTCCTACCACAACCGGTCAAATGACCGTTTTAAAAATTTCGATTAGAATTTCATAGATACAACGTAATTGAATCGCTTTTAAACTTTAGACTTTTCCCCCAAATATACGTATAACACATTTTTCAATATTCACTTCTGTAATCGTTGAAACTTTGAGATTCGTTGTCAGCCCCCTTAAAAGATATTTTGCCGCCAAAAAAATTGTTCCACGCAGGACACACCATGCTCTGTACACACATAAAGTTTCATTGAAATCAGAATGTCGTAAGTAGATGAATTTCTTTAAAATACAGTGTACGAATACTTTTTGGAGCCACTGTATTTCAGTGCAACGAAAGGAATTGTGAAATAATAAACAATGTTTAAGTACAAATAGTAATTTTAAGACGTCTAGGGTGTAATCATAATCAAAGGAATGATATTCGATGTGAAATAACTCCAATCGCTTGTTCTAATAATAATACGCGGCATTTAATAGCTTACAATAGGTACATTCAAATGTACGTCAGTGATTAACACTATTCCTACCACAACCGGTCAAATGACCGTTTTCAAAATTTCGATTAGAATTTCATAGATACAACGTAATTGAATCGCTTTTAAACTTTAGACTTTTCCCCCAAATATACGTATAATACATTTTTCAATATTCACTTCTGTAATCGTTGAAACTTTGAGATTCGTTGTCAGCCCCCTTAAAAGATATTTTGCTGCCAAAAAAATTGTTCCACGCAGGACACACCATGCTCTGTACACACATAAAGTTTCATTGAAATCAGAATTTCAGAAGTAGATGAATTTTCTTATAATACAGTGTACGAATACTTTTTGGAGCCACTGTATATTTCAGTGCAACGAAAGGAATTGTGAAATAATAAACAATGTTTAGGTACAAATAGTAATTTTAAGACGTCTAGGGTGTAATCATAATCAAAGGAAAAATATTCGATGTGGAATAACTCCAATCGCTTGTTCTAATAATAATACGCGGCATTTAATAGCTTACAATAGGTACATTCAAATATACGTCAGTGATTAACACTATTCCTACCACAACTTTTCCCCCAAATATACGTATAATACATTTTTCAATATTCACTTCTTTTTTTATTGTTTATTTTTTGAGAAAAATTTGTAGTCTGGCTTATGTGGGAATGTCGCGGTAGGGATAGGTATACATGAATTGTCGATAGGAATAGTGTTAAATTCCAAAAGAAAACAAGGAAAAGAAAAGTTTTGAAATTTCATTTACACTTCATCGAGTAATTTTACTCGCACCACCACATTCTGCTTTAATTCTACGCTGTATCTTTCAGAACTTCAACTGGACTGTGACCGACGTCCATTTTTAAACATTTCACAGAGTACACTTGATCTTAACCCGTTCACGATCGTTTCGCCCTGGAAATCTGATTGCAAACCACAATTTTTTAATTGTGAAAAACACTCTCAACGACGGAAACGGCGAACAATCCGCACGCTGTGTCGTGCTACCTCGTTGATGAACGAGCCAGATTATATAAATTACATTTTAACTTCGAGAACTTTGGTGTGCCCCGAGCACAAGTCGAGTGCAAGATGCTCTTCTCATAATGCATACACGAGCTGCATACACGCAAACACGTTTAATGAAAACCGTGGAGCGCGCTTAATAGAACGTGTTGCGAGGGCACCTCGCGTTTTCTCCTGCAGTTCATTAGTACGTTAGTGCATCGAAGCTCGTTATAGGTAGGCGAAATTAATCAAAAGGAAAACACGATCGTTTGTCGGGCGCATCGTTAGAAATTTCGCGTCGCAATTAAACATTTAATACGCTTGATCTTCTTGAAACACGTAAAATATTTAGCTAGTGCGTTATAAGTTGTTCCTTTGTCACTGAAATTTACTACCTAAACGAAGTTATGCTTGTGGAAAGCATATCTATCGAAGAAAAAAATTAATATATAGCGTCTGCGCTCGTGAAAGATACTAAGAAGTTTGCCGAAGATATGGGATAAGGAAAAGAAGATTTGCGAATAATTTTTTGTCTGAGTATTATTAGGTCGAGTCATAAGTAACTTCCGTTTTTTTATCAGACATTTATTTTGCTCTCATTAAATAACAAAATTATATTAATTTATCATGTATTCACCACTATTATATATAACCTCCTCCCATCTTCCTGACAGTTTATCAATTCCTTCCTTGTGAAATGTGATTGGTTTGGAGTGGAAGAAATTTTTGACAGCCTGCCTGACTTGCTCTTCAGAATTGAAGGTTTTTCCGTTCAAAAAGTTTTATAAAGAACAGAAAATGTGGTAGTCTGTTGGGACAAGATCCGGGGAGTAAGGTGGATGTGGTAAAACAGACCATTCAAGCTGAAGAATTTTTTCTTCAGTCACCCTTGCTGTATGTGGTCGCACATTGTCGTGCAAAAGAATGACGTTTTTGCGATTGACGAGTGCAAGACGCTTTTCATGGAGTTTCTCTTGCACTCTTTGCAACTGCTGAACGTATCTATCTGCAGTAATCGTTAAATTTGACTTCAACAACTCGTGATGAATTATTCCTTGACAATCCCACCATACACACAATAAAATCTTTTGCCATGGATATTTGCTTTCGGATCTGATAAGGGTGGTTGATCCTTATCAAGCCACTGTCTTTTGTGGACTGTATCCTCATAGGTAACCCATTTTTCATCGCCTGTTACAATCCTGTTTAAAAAAGGCTTAATTTTTACCCGTGAGAGCAGACTTGTGGCGATTGACATGCGATCTTCTTTATTCTGTTCACTGAGATTGTGAGCTACCCACACTCCTAACTTGCTGACTTTCCCTAATTTCTCCAGGTGACGGTTAACAGTTGATTGTGATGTATTCAACCTTTCTGCTATACCTCTTATTGATTGACGTGGATTTTGCTCCAATATTGCTTTTAAAAGGTTGTCGTCAAAGTCGGAAGGACGTCCCGCCCTCGGTTCGTCTTTTAAGGTCGTATCTCCAGAACGAAATTTTATAAACCAATTTCTAACTGCCCGATCAGTTATTAGTCTTCACCATATACACTGCATATTTTTTCAGCTGTCGCCTTAGCACTGTTGCCTTGTTTAAATTCCCAATGCATTACATGACGAATATGTACTTTTTAACTCTCCATTTCAGAGATTAAAAAAAAAACAGTTTAACGTAACGTGTATCACACAAAACAGTTCATAAAAGACTAACTAAAGCCTCGTCTATATAGTGAAAACAAAAACTTCTTGTCATGGTAACTCATAGCGGGTAGATACGAACAATAGATTCTACTTAGCTACATCGGAAGTTACTTATGACTCGACCTAATACAAGCTTCTATCATTGGAGTTATCAAAATATCGTCACAGATACTCCTACTAAAGATCAAAATTAGCTTATATAATCCAATGATCCAAATTCTTCTTTCAAATTCAAGGACTTAGATACAACGATTCCCATGAGATGGAACCTTTCAAATTTACTAGAATCCACGAGTTCACGCTCGACTTGATCGCGACCCTAATTAAAACTTCGAAGGTACTGCTAAAAAAACCGTTGCATTTAGGCTTATTACAAGGAACAGCAGCTTTCGAAACAAACATCGAAATAGAAATAACACAGAATCACTCGCGTCAGCAAATATTAGGTTGGAGGGAAAATTCTGTCGTATTTTAAATAGGCTGGTAATTTTTCTTGTAAATAAAAAAACATCTGGCTAGTGAGTCATTGGGAATTTTTTTTGTTTTTTTTACCTGCTGTATAATATAAAAGGAGTCCTTTTCTACCGTTCATTATTACTTGTGATATTTAAAGTGAAAAACGTGTCAGTAGATAAAGTGCGTTTACGACACAGCATTTTGTATGAATTCCAAAAAGGAAGCAACCCATCGGTTGCATGTAAAAATTTATGTGCGGTATTTGGAAAAGATATTGTAAATGTTCGTACTTGTCAAAGATGGTTTGGCAAATTTCGTTCCAAGGATCTGAGCCTCCAAGAAAGTGATCGATCTGAACGACCATCCAAGATCGATAATGATGTTTTGCGATCCATGTTGGAAAATAATCCACATTTAACGAGTCGAGAAATTGCAGAAGAGTTTGGCATTCATCATACAACTGTTGGAGATCACATTAAATCTGTTGGGTTTGTGTTAAAAACAAAGTGTTTGAGTTCCACATGAATTAACGGAAACGGAAAATACGACAGAACATTCCCTCCAACCCAATAATTACGTTCCAACGAGCCATTTGCTCCGCAGTAAGAAAGAAGACTATAAGCGAGGTCTCTCGTTAACAGCAAGGGCCGATACCAATAATTAGGTGTATCCGATAGAACATCTTGGCTTCGCGAGACACCCTAACCAACTGTTTCAGCTCTCTCTCTCTCGCGTAGAAACTGAAACCGTGTTTTGACGGCAAACAGCGATAATTTGATCCCGCCCCGGTTCTCGTCGTTTCCACCCCGAAGGCTATGGTTTCAACGTCTCGATTATCAACAACGCGAAATCTTGCACCCTTCTTGTTCGCCCCTCTCGCGACTTACCTGTTAATTCGCGACTAATTAATAATTAGTCTTACGAGATGAGCGCGTGACCCAGAGACAATGGTGTGGCGGTACGCTGGAAAGCATCGAAGGAAATATAGTAATTAAAACGGCTGTAGGGAAATGCCTACAGCCGATCAATAAACTTTTTTACCACTCCGTTTTACCTGGGCCTCGAACACCAAGGGTCCGAGCGGGCGACCATTTTTGGTCCCAACAGGAGTCCCAAGTTTCCTTCGACAATTTCCAGGGTGCAACCACCTCCACCGAAAGTACAGCCAGCCCTTGGCGGGGTGCTACAGTATAAAAAGACCATTTTTCGGAGACGAGACATAAAACCTTCAGTTTCCAATAGCGATAACAGGTTTGTTCAATTATATTTATGTAGGAGCCAGAAATTACCCATAGATTTATTAAGTTTTATTTATACTAATTAGGATTTAAGATTATGAAGGTTTAGTGGCGAAATTATTTCGTGGGGGCGGCACTGCCTGCGCGGAGGGCAGAAGATCGTGAGCGAGCGAAACGGAGTTGTTGTAAAAACGATTTTGTCACGAGATGTTGTTTTTTTTTATTATATAGAAGACGTCCATCCTTTGTTCAGTCCGTGCGCAATGTTCATGTAATTGTAACCTAACTCTCTTTTGTACTATTTTAAAATATATAATCTTTTATTAATTGTTTCCTACATTTATTATTTGTTATTTGTATTGTTATTTCATTATATTTTGCTGTTTCGTTATACTGTAAATCGTTGAATAAATTATTATTGTTCTTGCTGTTATATTTTGTTATTCTCACGCACTTACACCTCAATGGGTTTAACCGTATTTCACGAGCGAAATGTAAATTATTATCACTATTCCTACCACGACCGGTCAAATGATCGTTTTTAAAATTTCGATTAGAATTTCACATATACAACGTAATCAAACCGCCTTTAAATTTTAGACTTTTCCTCAAATAAACCTATAATACATTGTTCAATATTCACTTCTTTTTTCATTGTTTATTTTTTGAGAAAAATTTGTAGTCTGTTTTACGAGGGAATGTCGCGATAGGAGTAGGTATACGTGAAGTGTTGGTAGGAATATTGTTAAACTTCCAGGAATTACTGAAAATTATAACGTAAGAATAATCAGCAACCGACATTTGGACCGTTTATTTAGGAAGTGGTGCAAGTCCATTTAAAAAAACAAATGAAATGCTTAATTCAGTGTAAAATTTTTATTTATAACTAGTTAGTATTTAATTTCTTAAAAAATTCCCATGCTTTATCCAATTAAAAATTGGCCGATAAAAGAAATTGCGTAACCATTGATCATGAAAGTGGTGTAAGTCCAATTTCTATAGACAGGTATCAGGTATTACGAAAAAAGAATTTCCTGTACACACCACAGGATTATCATGATGTCATAAAAGAATGTAGACAACATAATGAATTCATTTTACGTGAAATGAAACGAAATCCTTTCGTTTCAACAAAAAATCTACAGAACGCAATCGAAAAACAGATAAGCAGAAACACTGATGGAGAAAAAGTAAATTAGCTAGAAATATGTTGGATTTTTTTTCTAAAGTGCACCATATACTATTTTATATAAAACATCGACGAAGTACAAAAAATTACATTATTTTAGTTAAATTCGTCCAATACAAATTTCTATAATCAAATTATTAATATCGATAAATCAGTAAAAATATTGCCAGACTTGATATAATTAATCTATATTTTTTTACTAAGAGATATGCTAACCTTTAATTTTCTCGAAACGTGAAAAAAAAGGACTTACACCACTTTCAAAATAAACGGTCCATTTAACTTTGCATGGTTGATGCAGGGTCATTTTAATCCAAATACAGAAGTCAACACATATTTCGATCTTTTGAAGATCATTTTGGTTACAGGTGAAGGAATATTAAAAAGTTTAATTCAACCGTTTACTTTCTTAAATAGAGCAGTATTCTTTTGTATTTATATCAGTCTAATACTGGTGCTCCTTAACTTTATGCGTTTGTTTTATGAACACAGTCCTTGTAAAACCTTTTCACTTTTATTTTCTAATTATTCTTAATTTTACTGTATCACTTCCTTATTACTTCCAGCTTTTACGTGCTATAACGTGTTAACAGCTTCCGATCATTATCATATTATTCGATCGCGCGATTAACGTCGTTTATTGCACGATGAAACGAGCACCATTTACTCGGATCAACGAGTTATCGTTATGTAAAAGCAAAACAACGTTCCATAGAAGATACCGCCGGATTTGAGGTCTCAAAATAATCCGAAATACCTGTGATGAATTTAGCATCTAATTATTCTGGACAGAATAACCTACATCCCGCGTTGAGTATTATTGGAATAAATTACAATTCAAATAACAAACAATAAACAAAATGACACACGAAGTTCCTTCGTTTATTATTCGATTCCACTTCCATGTTCGTTTATTCATTCGTAGAAACGATTTTTCCCTATCGTCCGAATAGAAATTTAAGCGCCAAAAATTCGAACAGCAAATAACCTGATACGCAAAATTTTAATATGTAACAGCTAACTACTATAGGAAAGGTTATAAATGAAAAAAGAAAAGAAAGAAGAGTGAATAAAATGATAAATATACGTGTATTTAATAAAACTAAAACGACACAAACGAACACAAAATAACAAACTACGCTTATGCTTCGCAAACTACGCCTATGCTTCGTAAACTACACAGTTCTTCGCTCTACGCTGGCTACTTAGCTTCTTCAACACTCTTTCTACGTTCAATACTTTCTGTCTTCACCGTCTAATACTTTCTGCCTTCACCGTCCAATACTTTCTGCCTCGCGCTCGCATTTTCCCCGTCATATATTCTTCCAAACACTCGTTTCCTTTCATTCTAATTGTCAACCCTTCTCACTCTACGCATTCGGTCACGACTACCCAGAATTTCTCAGTCGCACTGTTTTCTCAAGTTCTCATCTTTCACGCCTTAGAAACATTCGAGCCCAAACATTCTACGTTCACACGACAATCGCCCAACTCAAGTACTCTTCCGATTTTTCCAGCCTCGCATCCGCTCGATCACATTCCTACACTACCATATTCGAAATCAAGAATAACAAGACAAACGTTGATGTTATCCTAAAGTAAATTCAATTTTTTCGTTATTCGAAATAACCTTTGCCCGACGTTGCCCGTGGTCTAACGAGAATCTTGTCAGAGGAGAACCCGACAAATTTAACCCTTTGCGGTCCTATTGGGCAGCGTTACTCGACACAGCGCACAGTGGGGTATTTGCACCAAAAAATTGTACAAAACTCTTTCCATATTCAATCAATCTTTAAACTGACATTATTCAAATTGAATAAAACAAAGACGATTTTAAAGTTAAACCCTTTGCAGTTCTATGTCCAACGTGTCTCGACACATCGTCGACATAGGGAACTGCTGAAACGAAATTGTGAATGCAGCGCGGACCGCAAAGGGTTAAACAATACTCCCGATCGATGGTTCTGTGAAGTATCAAGAGAATAATTCAAGGGGAACGTGAACGAGGAGAAAAGGTAGCAAAAACCGTCGATGGGATCGAAGGAAATTCCAACGGGAACTGGGCGGCCCAACCCCATTACGAGAGCCCGTCAATCTCTGCGTCGAGACGCTGCAACGGGGCAACGCTAGCGGCAGCGTCGCGGAAATTGAAAGAAACGAAAGAGAAGCCATCCAGAGATGTTCCCGTTACCGTTGCACGGGAAGAAACTTCAATTATCGTTCATTCATTAGACGACAAACGCCGGACTTCTTCGCGCAACCCGGCACGCTCCCGTAAAAATGGCCGGCCTGATCGAGGAAAGGCGCACAGGAGGAAAGCTAACGAGTACAGTACGCGACGAGTTTCGTTTCCTTCGCTGTAAATTGAAAAAGTTCTTTCACGATTCCAAGGATCGATTCAACCCCGTCGACACGACGTTTCCACGTCTTTCAACGCGCGTTCGGTTGTTTAAACCTTTTGACTGCTGAATACTCCGAGCCGAAACGCTTCGCGTCAACGACGTGCAGCCGGAAATAGCTATCGCTGAGGACTGAATACTTTTTCACGCAATCTGAATCTGTTCGTCGGTGTCTATCAACCGGTTAGCTGTGATTGACGAGTATACTCGTCATGGGGAAGTGACAGAATTATGTGTTACGACGAGTGTTTGAGGAAATCACGATCGCTGTGGCTTTTTCGTATTTGTCTAGCTTAATCGAACAGCTTGAAGCCACTGTATATCGCTCTGGTAAAGGTATCGTTTATGTTCATCATGGAAAAATATCTCTTAAGGGGGCAGATAACGAGCCTTAAAGTTTCAATAATTGTTCACGCTTTGAATACAAGCTTTTTGGTGTTCTTTTTTTATGACAGAGCGATAAAGCATTAAAAATTAAACATTTTCTGTTTGAAAGGTTTTGCCCCATCAAGTACCATTACAAAGCTATCTTTAAAAAATGAGAGAAAACTCAGAAATTTCAACGCTGATTTCACCCCTTTAAAATGACATTTAGATGAAAAGAAGAGATTAATTCATACGTATACTATTACGATCTACATACCCACAAAGTTTTATCAAATACTTCTATCAGACTCAAAATTTCAGGATTAAACGAATTTATTTGTCACGTAGTGTACGAATACTTTTCGGAGCCACTGTATGCGCCGATAGCAATCAAAGGGTTAATTTTCCTGCACGCGTCGCTTAGGGGGCGCTCTCTCGTTGAAAGTACGTCGTTTAAACGTCCACGTGAACGCACGCTCGCCTCGTTCAGGCAAGACAGCCGTCGGATAGGAGCATAAATTCCGTTTAAGGCGAGAGAAAACGTTCCGATGCGTGGCTCTCCTCTCTGATCGAACGAAAGGGCAACTGCAAAAGTGAAAGGAGAGAAAGAAGCGGCTCCGTTCGACGGCGTATCTTATCGGTCGCGCAAGAGGAAACAAATCGTAATTATCGTCTTTTCATTCAATACTCTCCTGTCCCCGCTTTCCTTTACCCGGCGGCGCATCAATTATTGTCGAAGGAAAAGAAGCGGACAGGAAACCGGTGGCCGGGGAACGGATGGACGGAGCGTGTTCAGGGAAGAACGGCCGAGAGAGATCGATAAAGACCGTGCTGCTCGCTGCGAAACGTGTCTCCTGACCTCGATCAATACCGCGGTTAACGTAACACGAATATTAACCCTTTTAGCACCGAACGAAAGGAGCGTACCCAAGCGAGGAATACCGGGCCGAATCGACGAATTTGCAGAGGTTTGCGAAAATTCTCGTAAAAACTAAAGTAGGAGTGATATTAACAAAATTTAAAAAGCGGGCATATCGCGAAATAAATGGAGAATAAAACGATGCCAATTGTGTTTCAATATTTGCTGAAAATCATAAGAAGATATTGTTAGGGATCGATATTTATTATCTGTATCATAAAAAACCGGCTCCGATTTATTACCACGAAGTCTGGGCCTGACCATCGTGTATCCCCTGGGTCAGAGCCTAACCTATCTGGGTGACCACCCCCTTCTACCAGTGATTTCCCTTTCCCGAACTTTTCCCTCCACCTTACAGTTGTCAACTTCCCTCTCTCACTTCTTATTTTCCAAACCCTTAAAAAGGCGATCGACCTTCGCCCAAAAACCAGAAAAAGAAATAAAGAGGAGCAAGGCAAACGAAACGTATAATACTATTTCTCATTAAATCGCGCCATCCGGGACCTGAGTCAAGGTGATAATCAAGGAAGGGGCATCGTCACACGAGCCGGAACAATACGTCACCTTAAAAATTAAGAAACGTTGTTGCGTCGTTGGTATTTTTGGCAACTGCACCAAACGACGATGTATCGTTAACAAAGGGTTAACACGTTGACTGCCATGGAAGTCACCGATGATCGGCGCACTCAGATTGGTAGAAAAACGTAATTTGAACAAATGTCAATAATTATCGATTTTTTATTATTACCATCGTTAACGTGATGATGTGAAGAAATTAATGAAGTATAAAACATCGAAAAATAGTTATATACTATAACTTATTTATCGTAGGTAATATTATGGTAATGTATAGATTTAAGGGTTAGTATTGTAAGATGGTACGTTTGGTGTGTGGGGGAGTACTGGAAGTGTTCTTTCAGAGTTCCCGGTGCTCCCCTATTTCGCTGTAGTAAGCCATCGTGCAGGTTTTAGTAGGTAAAAATCCTACATAACTTCGTCACCCCTCCCCCCTCAGGGTGACAGGGTATCTTCCGAAGATTTCCTCTACGGAAAAAAAAAATGGTACGTTTGGTGTGTGTCTGGGCGTGAATGTGTGTGCGAAGAGATCGGTAGAGTGGGGCCAAGTGTTTTGTCTTTTCGGGTCCCACTCGATCAAGAGTTGAAGAAGTCAGAAGCTAAGTAGTCAGCGTAGAGCAAAGAACTGTGTAGTTTACGAAGCATAGGCGTAGTTTGCGAAGCATAAGCGTAGTTTGTTATTTTGTGTTCGTTTGTGTCGTTTTAGTTTTATCAAATACACATTTAAACACATTGTTTGAGCATAAAATTCCAAAGTTTTTTTATTTAAAAATTATTTTTTTGCTGCTGATTTGACTGTTTTGGAAGCCGCAGCCTTTTCCGGTTTCGGTGTTTTAGTTTTAACTGCGGGAGCTTTGGCTGTTTTTTTTTTTGCTTTTCGACATAGCTTTTGATTCTGTCAGAGGTTTAGCTTTTTCGATCTCGTCAGGCTTCTCGACAGTTTTGGAGGGAACAGCTTTCTTCACAGTTGCCGATTTCTTAGCAACTTCAGTCTTCTTTGGTGGACTTGGTTTTTTCGGTGACGTAGATTTTCGCGTCGGTGAGGTTTTCTTTTCCACTGATCTCTTAACTTTAGCTGGTTTTGATACTCTTACAGCACGACGAACCTTTTTCGTTTCAGAGCCTTTAGTCGTAGACAATTTGAACGATCCAGATGCACCTTTACCTTTAGTCTGAACAACAGCACCAGAAGTAACGGCTGTTTTCAAATACCTCTTGATGAAAGGCGCCAATTTTTCACCTTGTACGTACTTGCGATGTATTTCTTGATCGCTTGAAGAGACGAACCCTTGCGATCCTTCAGTTCCTTGATGGCAGCATTTACCATTTCAGATGTCCACGGATGCGAAGACTTCGGTCGTTGAGATTTCGTCAACTTCGCCTTACAAGGGAAGTTTGCAAACCCGGAAATTCAAAAAAAAGGTTGTAAATGAAAAAAAGAAAAGAAAGAAAAGTGAATAAAATGATAAATATGCATTTGATAAATGTGTATTTATGAATACTGCTGTAGAGAGTGCAGAAAGTAGTGGTCCAGGAAAGAAAACTACTAACAAGGGAAGTTTGCGAACCCGGAAATTCAAAAAAATATGAAACTTGGTGTACAGGTAGAGTAAATCATCCATAATACATACCTATTTTTTGTTCGTGCCCAATGTCATTTTCAAGGGGTGATTTCACCCCTTAAAGAAAATGTAAAATTATCTTTGTCCTGGAATATCTCGAGAACGGTGAGAGATATTAAAAAAGAGTTTAAACAAAAGTTGAATGCTATTTTTATGTTTACAAGAATGTATAAAAAGATTTTTCGAAAAATCGATATTTTTTGAGTTACCCCCTCCACCAGACCTTAAATTTAAAAAAATATCGATTTTTCGAAAAATCTTTTTATACATTCTTGTAAACATAAAAATAACATTCAACTTTTGTTTAAACTCTTTTTCAATATCTCTCACCGTTCTCGAGATATTCGAGAAGAAAGATAATTCTCCATTCTCTTTAAGGGGTGAAATCACCCCTTGAAAATGACATTGGGCACGAACAAAAAATAGGTATGTATTATGGATGATTTACTCTACCTGTACACCGAGTTTCATATTTTTTTGAATTTCCGGGTTCGCAAACTTCCCTTGTTGGTAGTTTTCTTTCCTGGACTACTACTTTCTGCACTCCCTACAGTACTATTCATAAATACACATTTATCAAATGCATATTTATCATTTTATTCACTTTTCTTTCTTTTCTTTTTTTCATTTACAACCTTTCCTACAATATTCCAATAGCATATGCGTCGTATAATAGAAAATTCATCGTGGCACTCAACGTGTTGAAAACAACCACCATTCTGAGATCGAGAAATCAAAGAGAGGATCGACGAGCGAACAACGATCGTCGAGCAATCGTACGAAAAGCGTGGCCACCGGCGTATGGAAACTCGGAAACGTTGCCAGCACGAGGAAATTGAATTGTTTTCAAGTGGAACAAGACACTATTGTCCTTCTCGGTGTCGAGTTAAGGCACCGAAAGCGTTCGCTCGGAATAATTTGAATGAGTTAACGATTTCGATGCGGCACACGTTTCGTACGATGTGATCGCTGCGAGCCCACCGCCCAAAACGAGATTTCACTTTCTTTTTTTAGTTTAATTTAAAAGTATTACACGCGTAAGTAAACACCAAGTTGTGCACTTTTATGCTAATTCGTGGTTTGGATTCGTCAATTCGTAATCATCGTTTCTGCAAAAATTTACACATCACTCAGATACAAATAACGGTATAACTTACACAGTACAACATGTATAGCCCGTTTAAAAAAATAAGTTTGCGTACCAAAATTCCTGGTTTCGCGAATTTCAGTCCGGAAGATTGAGAAATACCGGATCAATTTGACGAATTTGCTAAAGTTTAGGTAAAAGTTCATAAAAACCGAAGTAAGAATGATATTTATAAAATTCAAAAAGAAGCATATTACAAAATAAAGGGAGAAATTTATAACGTTTTATAAATTTATTTTGAGATGAAGTTCTCTCGCGATGCAAACGCAACGATATATCATCGTTCGGCATTAAAAGGGTTAATGAAATTTTAAGTAAAAGCAAAATCAATGCGTAAGTACAAAAATTGACGACACATAAGAGAATCGAAAACACGATTATCGTTCATTCGTTGGACAACAAACGCCGAACATCATTTTCTACATCGGAGAGTCAAATTAATAATCGCTTGGCAATTCGAGTAAACTAAAAACTGGTTATTTCACAACAATATCCAGCCGAATAGCTCGTCGTGCAATCTGAGCAACCGTTCTGAAAATATTTCATTTGAATAATGCCCAAGCTCACTGTCTACATACGTAAAACTCGGCTCCTTATTCAGAAAGAATATTTCGATTCAAAGCTACCTGCTACCTGCGCACTCTCCACGTCCGGTGACATGGAAATCCCCTCGCTCTGAATGGTAAACTCTTCGACAAACCGAAAGCATATATAGTGTACTAGGTTTACAGGACCCGTCAATTTCACGGGTTTCGGACTTGGTGAGTAAAATTTGCAAAAATAGTTACTATTATTCCGAGCAACTTTTGCCGAGTTTTATTGACAAAGTGATACAAATCTTCCCAAATCTGTTTCCCTCTGTGTTCTGCAATTTCAAATTCTTTTTTTTATGTATACCTATTCCTTAATATATAAATACGTTGTTTTATAAAAGTAAATTCTATGAGTAAATTTCATGAGTAAAAATTTAATTTTCCAATTTATTCATGGTTACACTTTTAACAAATATTACCAATTAAATGTTATTTTGATATTTTTGGGATATTTGTTCGGGAGCACCTAGAACCCCAACTTTGATTTTTAAAGAAATTTTCAAAAACCTTCCCGGGGATATACCTAATAATTCTCATAAAAAGAATTTCCGTCGAAAAAAAACTGCCCCAGGTATAACCCATTCTGCTCTATACACATGCAAACTTTCATTAAGATCAGAATTTCAGGATTAGATGAATTTCCTTGTAATGTAGTGTACGAATACTGTTTGGAGCCACTGTATATATA
Organism: Tetrapedia diversipes; assembly: GCA_033822845.1. NCBI lineage: Eukaryota > Metazoa > Arthropoda > Insecta > Hymenoptera > Apidae > Tetrapedia > Tetrapedia diversipes. Next base: position 36,731 of record JAOPTO010001341.1, read on the forward strand.
TAGCAAAATTCTATAAAATGATTTTTGTAGAACGGAAGATGGAATTCAGGTGTGAAAAATAAAAGTGAAGCGATTAAAGTATTAATAAAAGTATATTTAAAACAATTTAACAGTAACAACTTAAACGACTTTACAACTTAGCAACTTCAACACTCCTATGTTCACAGTCAAAACCTTTTTTCCACGTTAGTCAAACACTTTCTACCCTCACCGTCAAATCCTTTCTGCTACGCGCTCTACGCTGCTCTACACCTTCGCAATCAAACTCTTTCTGCCTTCATAGTCAAACTCTTCCTGCCTTCACAGCCAAATTCTTTCAGCCTTCACAGTCAAACTCTGCCTTCATAGTCAAACTCTTTCTGTCTTCACGGTCAAGCTCTTCCTGCCTTCACAGCCAAATTCTTTCAGCCTTCACAGTCAAACTCTTTCAGCCTTCACAATCAAACTCTGCCTTCATAGTCAACCTCTTTCTGTCTTCACAGTCAAACTCTTTCTGCTCTTACAGTCAAGCTCTTCCTGCCTTCACAGTCAAACTCTGCCTCAAACTCATAGTCAAACTCTTTCTGTCTTCACAGTCAAACTCTTTCTGCTTTCACAGTCAAACTCTTCCTGCCTTCATAGTCAAATTCACTCAGTCAAATTCTTTCAGCCTTCACAGTCAAACTCTGCTCTCACAGTCAACCTCTTCCTGCCTTCACAGTCAAACTCTGCCTTCATAGTCAACCTCTTTCTATCTTCACAGTCAAACTCTTTCTGCTTTCACAGTCAAACTCTTCCTGCCTTCATAGTCAAATTCTTTCAGCCTTCACAATCAAACTCTGTCTTCACAGTCAAACTCTTTCTATCTTCACAGTCAAACTCTGCCTTCATAGTCAACCTCTTTCTGTTTTCACAGTCAAACTCTTTCTGTCTTCACAGTCAAACTCTTTCTGCTTTCTCAGCTTTCACAGTCAACTCTTCCTGCCTTCATAGTCAAATTCATTCAGTCTTCACAGTCAAACTCTTTCTGTCTTCACAATCAATCAACCTTTTCTATTTTCAGAATCACACTCTTCTGTCCCGCGCTCGCATTTTCCCCGTCATATATTCTTTCAAACACTCGTTTCCTTTCATTCTAATTGTCAACCTTTCTCACTCGATGCGTTCGGTCACGACCACCCAGAATTTCTCAGTCGCAACGTTTTCTCAAGTGCTCATCTTTCACGCCTTAGAAACATTCGAGTCCAAACATTCTGCGTTCACACGACAATCGCCCAACTCAAGTACTCTTCAGACTTTCCCAAACTCGCGTCCGCTCGATCGCATTCCTACGTATATAATATACTATATGGTATAAGAATAGTTATACTCGGCTGATTGGAGGCGTAGCCTCGCACGAGAAACGACAACGCGAAAACCGCGATTGCTTTCTGAAATCGTTCTCCCGACGCATAGCCGCCACGGCAAAGGTGTAATGAAACCTGTCTAGAAATGTCCGGATGCAATATGCACGCGTGTACGTATGTATACGTTGAGCACGGTGAATCGCGGCGTACCCCGGCGCTTATGAGCAACGCGCGTCAGTGAGCGCGTATAATTGGCAATGGAATATTATTATTGCACGACGTGACACGAGGCTAACGAAGAGAATCAGCCACGGGCAGAACCGGGAGGAAAGAGGGAAGAAAGACGGAGACAGGGACACAGAAATGCTTGTCCACAGAGAGGATACGGTACTAATCACAGTTTGTATGGTTTCGTAGAAAATTAACTTTTCCTTCGAGCGATGCTACGAGAAGCATCGTTTCGTTATTCCTCGGTATTTACGTCTTGGGCAAAGAAGACGAGTGATGAGAAACGCTGGCGAAATGAAGAAACAGTTTGGATGTTCTGAAGAAGAACGGAGTTAAATGAGAGAGAAAAATTAAGAAGACGAGCGTTAATACGTTCGTCGTCCAGCGTGTTTCGACTGAGTTTCTTGCTGGACCCAAATCCGATTGCATAGAAAACTGGGGTAAAAAAATATAAAATCAGTATAAAAGTTTTAACTTTTTATCTTTATTTCATGTATTTTATATTTATATCGGGTTGGAGGGAAAGTTCTGTCGTATTTTAAATAGGCAGGTAATTTTTCTTGTAAATAAAAAAAACATCTGGCTAGTGAGTCATTGGGAATCTTTTTTGTTTGCAAAGTGCATTTACGACACTGCATTTTGTATGAATTCCAAAAAGGAAGCAACGCATCGGTTGCATGTAAAGATTTATGTGCGGTATTTGGAAAAGATATTGTAAATGTTCGTACTTGTCAAAGATGGTTTAGCAAATTTCGTTCCTGGGATCTGAGCCTCCAAGAAAGTGATCGATCTGGACGACCATCCAAGATCGATAATGATGTTTTGCGATCCATGTTGGAAAGTAATCCACATTTAACAAGTCGAGAAATTGCAGATAAGTTTGGCATTCATCATACAACTGTTGGAAATCACATTAAATCTGTTGGGTTTGTGTCAAAGCAAAGTGTTTGGGTTCCACATGAATGAACGGAAACGGAAAATACGACAGAACTTTCCCTCCAACCCAATATATATTATATTTCAATGGTTATTCCATTGAATTCCTTTTAAAATTCCAATTTAAAATCTTATTTAATTTTAAGAAAAAGAGCGTCACTCAAATATGAGTGACGTGGCGGCGAACGTGTTAGACGCAGAATTAAGGAAACTTTTCCAGAGGATAGTCGCACTAAAAACGTCGATTAGCGAGGAACGAATTAAACGAAAGCAGAAGAAAAAAAAGTTGTTCAACAGATGCCGATACGTTCGACGAATCCCATCGGAATTCTTCAATGATAATTCGGTAATTTCAATTCCGCTCAGCTCGCCACTCTTAAAGCATGGTCCTACTCTATCGACAAACGCACGATACTAATTACAGAATACAAATTCAAGCCAGTTTCGTGAACGTTCTCGTTCCCGTCGATGCTTATACCTGTAACTTACGCGCGTAACCTTCCGCCGGCTGTCAAAGTTCAAAGATCTGTCCGTTAACAATAACGCATTCTTCTGCACACTTGCGGCCGCCGAACGAGCCATACAGGTGTGCCAAGGGTTTGTCGTCACATCCTGCTCGGCTGTTGCATTTTTCATTTTGCAAACGCCGGCACACGCTATTCGCAGCCGTATGTAAATAGATGAGAGACGGTTCACGTGGCCGAATTTGAACGACGATAAAAATATGATGCGACGAAAATGCTGAAATTGTGATGTCCACGTACTTGGGACACGATCGAAGAAGAGGAAATGTGGGATTCGACCATCAATTTGAGTCTCCTTTTCGATCAAAATGTACGAGGAGGATCACAACTTCCTTGCCGTTTCTTTTCAAATAAAAACATGATAACGCGACGTGAAATATCTCTTACAATTAGCATATAGAGTTCGTTTTCTTCTGTAATAACATAACTCGGAAATCATAATATGCGTAGGAATGCGATCGAACGGATGCGAGTTTGGGAAAGTCTGAAGAGTGTTTGAGTTGGGCGATTGTCGTGTGAACGCAGAATGTTTGGACTTGAATGTTTCTAAGGCGTGAAAGATGAGCACTTGAGAAAACGTTGCGACTGAGAAATTCTGGGTGGTCGTGACCGAATGCATCGAATGAGAAAGGTTGACAATTAGAATGAAAGGAAACGAGTGTTTGGAAGAATATATGACGGGGAAAATGCGAGTGCGAGGCAGAAAGCTTTTGACTAACGTAGAAGAAAGGTTTTGATTGTGAACGTAGAATGAGTGTT